>JASDQU011377276.1:11692-23475 GCA_032191745.1 Picea mariana
AACACTTGTATGCTTTCCTTGTACTTAAGTAACCAACAAGTACTCATTTGTCCACACGAGAGTCAAACTTTCCCATTCTGCCATCTTCTCTTTTGATGTAGCATTTGCTTCCAAAAACTCTGAAGTGCTTCACATTTGCTGGTCTTCCTTTCCATAGCTTGTAGGGAGATTTGTAAGTGTTGTTTCTAAGCATTACTCTGTTTTGAATGTGAACTGTTGTATGCACTTCCTGTGTCCAAAAAATATATGACAATTTGGAATACATTAGCATTGTTCGAGCCATTTCCTGTATTGTCATGTTCTTTCTTTCAACAATTCCATTTTGTTGAGTTTTCCTAGCAATATTGAATTGCCTTTTTATTCCATGACTGCTGCAGTAGTCCATAAACTCCTCTGAAGTGAGCTCTCCTCTATTAAAATATCTCAAGCATTTGATTTTTGAATCTATTTTATTTTCAACCATTTCCTTGTAGATCTTGAAGTTTTCAAAAGCTTCTGACTTATTCTTGATAAAACAAGCTGCAGTCATTCTTGTATAATCATCAACTAATAACATAAAATATTTCTCATCTTTTAAACCCATTGTTCTAGTTGGTCCAACTAGATCAGTATGCACAATTTCCAGTGGTCTTGTTGATGAATATTCCTTTGATCTGAACCTGGTCTTTGTTTTCTTTCCTTGTTGACAATGCTTGCATAAAGTGTTGGTTGGTTTCGTGATCTGGGGAGTTTCTCTGACTGATTCTATTTTGCTGACTTTGACAAGGTTATCAAAATGTACGTGACCCATTCTTCTATGCCATATCCAACTTTCATCTTCCTTTCCTAGAAAACACTTTTCATTTCCAATTTCATTTAACACATATATGTTGCTTGAAGTTCCCACAGTTGTAGCAGTTGATTTTCTTGAACCTTTTTTTCTTATCTCGCACTTTCGTGAATCGAAAGTAACTTTATGATCTTGGTCACACATTTGACTCACACTCAGAAGATTATGTTTCATATATTATACTAATAGAACATTTTCTTCTTTTGTATTCTTGTTCCCAATTCTGACTGTGCCTTTTCCAATGATTTTAGCTGAATCATCATTTCCGAAGGAGACTGATTCATCTCTTTCATTTCTTAATGTAAAAAACCTATCTCTATCACGCGTCATGTGTTTTGAACAACCACTGTCAACATACCAACCATGTTTCTTCTTCTTAGCTTGTCGAGCAAGTGTGCATTCTTCATTGTTGTACTGATTTTGCTTTCTTATCCATGTCCTTTTCTAAGGTTCTTGTCTGTGATTGTTGTTGTTTTGTTGTGGTTCTCTAGGAGGGATTGTCATTTTGCAATCTTTGTCCATGTTTCCAAAGTTGTTACACTTGTAGCATTCCACTTCAATGCTTAATTGTTTAAACCTATTGTAACTTCTTCTTTGTGTTTCATTAGGCCTTCTTGGATAACCCTTTTTTGTATGACTTTCAAAGTTGCTTATGTTCCTGTTGTTAGCTCTGCAATTCACAACTTTATGTCCAAAATTATTACATGTATAACATAAACCAAAAAATATATTTTGATACCTGGGATTTGAAGATACTCTAAAAGGAGGTGCTCTTATGAATCCTTCTTCTTCATGATACCTATCTGTTTCTGTCGGTCGTTGATTATAAAATCTGAATCTTCTCAGTGGAGGAGTGTCCCTGTAATTTTCTTTGTAGACCTTCCTATCCCCTTTGATTGTTTCTTCATAGATTTTTGGATATGTTTCTTGTTCTATTGTTTTGGAGTTTGATCCATTTTCTATCTGATTGTATCCAAGTCTGGACTTGTCATGATTAGGACTTTGAATGCTGATAATATCATTCAAAACTTTTGAGCTGTTTTGCATATTTTTCTTTTGAAGATCCTTTCTTAATGTGACAATCTCTTCTTCCAAATTTTCAATGATCCTGTCTCTTCCTTCCAGTTGTTATTTGAGTGTTTCTTCAATTCTGTTATCTTCTTCAATTTGAACCTTCAAATTTGTGATCATTTGTTCTAATTCTTGAGTATCAAAACTCATACCGTTATCCATCAAACAAACTTGGGTCTATTACCCAAACCTGGGTTCTCCAACTTCCTTCAAGGGTTGACATAAATGACAACCAACCTTAATCAACTTAGTTTTCATTTCCCCTGCCTAAGAGACCATATCTCTGTCTTACAAGATTGAATTTGAAGAAACAAACAATGTGGAATAATATTAGGCTCTTGTTTTGGGTTTGAGAGCTACCAAAGACATGAAGATTGAAGAGCTAGCAGTATTTAGAGATGATGAGTTGATTGTTCATCAAGTCAGAAATTGGTATCAGGCTAAGCACCCTAGGTTAAGGGCCTACAAACATGAAGTCTGAGATCTTGTGGATAATTTTTTTTTGGCTTTTAATATCTCATTTGTTACAAGAGAGAAAAACACTGTGGCAGATTCCTTGGCTATTTCAGCAAGTAAGTTCAGGGTTCCTTTGCCCCCCAAACTAAAGTATGATGTGGAAGTAAAATATAGACCCTCTATACTTGACAATGTCAAACATTGGAAGGTTTTTGAGGATGATCTTGAGACAAAAATATTTCTTGACACCGTGGATGAATTTTCTGATTTGCATATTGATCAAGATCAAGATACTGAAGAAAACCCCCATGCTGATTTTTTTCTGAATAAAATTATTGACCATCATATTGTCTAGTTAGCCAGTAACCATATTCCAAAGGGACTTGTCCCCTTAGAGATATTGTTTGACATAAATGATGTTGTTGTGAAGGTTAAAGGTTGAACTGAAGATGTTTATGTTACTGAATGCAATTTAGGAACAAAAGAAGATCCAAAATATGCCAAATTGTCTAGCAGTTTGTCAAAGGAATAAAGGGACAAGTATGCCAATATTTTAAAGGAGTTTGTTGATGTGTTTGCCTAGAAATATGAATATTTGCGAACATATGACACCAACATCATTGAACATAAAATCCCTTTGAAAGAAGAGGCCAAACCTTTCAGGCAGAAACTTAGATAGATAAATCCCATGTTGTTGCCTATTATGGAAAAAGAAGTGAAGAAGTTGTTGGATGCCCAGATCATCATCCCCTTGAGATATTCATAATGAGTGGCTAACTTGGTACCTGTGAGGAAGAAAAATGGGGAAATCAGATTATGTGTAGACTTCAGGAATTTGAACAGGAGCTCCAAGAAAGATAACTACCCCTTGCCAAAGATGGAGCACATTTTGCAGAGAGTGACCGGTTCATCCAGGATGTCCGTGATTGATAGATTTTTTGGCTACAATCATATCTCTTTCCTACCTGAAGATAGATTAAAGACAACCTTCACTACTCCTTGGGGTACATTCATGTATGCAAAAATTTCCTTTGGATTGATGAATGTAGGAGAAACCTTCCAGCGAGCCATGGAAATTTCCTTTTTTGGGGAAACAGATAAATTTGTAGTCATCTATTTGGATGACATTACAGTATTCTCAAGGTCTGATAAAGGGCATTGTCATCATCTGAAGAAATTCTTCCTGAATTGCAGAAGGTTTGGCCTCTCCCTCAATCCTAAGAAATATTTTTTTGCTATGGAAGAGGGTAAATTATTGGGGCATATTGTGTCAACAAAAGGAGTAAGAATTGATCCAAGGAGAGTAGAGGCCATCCAAGACTTATCTTTTCCTAGATTTAAGAAAGAATTTCACTCTTTCTTGGGTAAAATCAATTTTCTGAGAAGATTCATTTCTAATTTTGCTGAGTTGGTTAAGCACATTAAAACCATGCTAAGAAAAGGAAACGAGGTGAAATGGATTTCTGAAGCTCGATATTCTTTCGACCAAATAAAAAAGGATTTTACTAAAGCATCTGTGCTCATCATCCCTGACTATTCTAAGAAATTTATAATATTTTCCTTTGCTTCTATTGACACATTGGCTGCTATTTTGCTACAAAAAAATACAGAGGGGTTAGAGCAACCTATTTCCTTTTTCAGCAGAGGGTTGAGGGATGCAAAAATAAGATATGATATCATGGAGAAGTAGGCATATTCTTTGGTCAAAGCTCTCAAAGCCTTCAGGATCCATGTTCTGCATTCAAAGATTGTTGCATATGTCCCCTCATCTTTAGTGAAATAGATATTGATCCAGCCTGACATAGATGGGAAGAGAAGTAAATGGATTACTAAAATTCTAGAATTGGACCTTGAAATAAATCCCACTAAATTGGTAAAAAGCCAAGGCTTAGCCAGGCTGCTGGCTGAATCAAACTACAAGGCTTTAGGGGTTAATTGTATGAAGATAAAATCATAAAATCAACAAGCTGATATTGTTGATAAAAGCTCTCATGTCGGCCCCAACTTAGTAGAATGCACTTGGTATAAGGACATCATACATTTCTTGTAGATGTTGTGACCTCCCAATGACTTGGACCAGAACAAGGTGAGGAATTTGAAACTCAAAGAGATCAAATATTTCCTCATCGATCAGGTTTTGTATTGTAAAGATCCTCTGGGATTTCTATTGAGATGTCTAGATCCACAGGAGGCCCAAAAATCCATGACCGATTTTCATGACATCTTGTGTGGGGGGCATCATTTCAGGAGGGCCACAACTTATAATATCCTTAGAGCTGGGTAATTGTGGCCCAACATTTTTACTGATGTTTGTGCAAATATTAGGGCTTGTGTCAAATGCCAAACATTTTTTGGAAAGCAGCAGCTCAAATATTTTTCTTTGAAACCTGTAGTTGTTTCTGGACCTTTTCAACAGTGGGGTCTTGACTTCATTGGAGAGATCCACCCAACATCAAGTGGCCAACACAGGTGGATTTTCACTACCACAGATTTTTTCACCAAGTGGATGGAAGTCATTCCTACAAGGAGTGCCTCCCACAAGGTAATCATTAGCTTCCTTGAAGATATCATGGCCAGATTTGGTTGTCCTAGTAGGACTGTTACTAACAATGTTGCCTCCCTCAAAGCTGAAACATTAATCAAGTTCTGTGAATAATATGGAATTACATTAATCCATTCCACTCCTTACTACACCCAAGGAAATGGTTTAGCAGAGTCCTCTAACAAGATCCTCATAAAGATGATCAAGAAATTGTTAGAAGACAATAAGAAAGCATGGGACTCGAAGATGAAATTTGCATTATGGGCAGACATGATTACAACCAAAAGGTCACTTGGTATTTCCCCTTTTCATCTTATGTATGGGGTTGAGGCAGTTTTTCCTACTCAACTCGCCTTTCCCATGGAAAATTTCCTCTAGGACTACCAAGGAGAACCCGATGATATGGTCAGAAGGATACAATAGTTGGTAGAAGTACAACAGACCAGGGAGCAACTGCTTGATAAATCTCAGGATCATCAACATAAAATAAAACGAGCCTTTGACAAGAGGGAAAGCAAGAAAAATTTTCAGCCGAGGGATCTCGTGCTCAAGTGGGATGTCCCTAAGAAAGACAAAGGCAAACATGGTAAATTAAAAGCCTTATGGATTGGCCCCTTCAAGATTTATGAGGTATTTTCAAACAACACTTATAGGTTTCAGAACTTGGAGAAGTCCGAAGTTCTTAGTGGCCCTGTCAATGGGCACTTTCTGAAAAAGTATTTCACTTAAGCCATGATCGGTTTTCCACCATTGTAATTACCACTTCTTTTTTATTTCTATTTTGAATAAGAGACTCCATGACCCAAAATCTAAGGCACTGGAACTATGTGTTCTTGGTAGCTCACAGGAAGCATGTCATCCCCTGTGGAGACAATGTTATCACATGGAGTTTTCAAGGGCCATATGTGTTTGTTGTCAATACCTACGTCTGTATCCTTGCCCTCTATCTCTTTCTCTCTCTCTCTCGCTTTCGCAGACCATGTCCTAAAATATTTCCCTCTGACTGGTAAACTCGTTTTTTCCCTCTTTGTCTAACGACCTGATTTCCCTTGGTGTCTTGCTTGAATACACCTCGGCCCAAAGCTTTTCTATTTTTATTAAAGGATGAACACTCGTCACTATTTTTGTTTCAATTACTGGTCATTTTTTTGTCTCAAGCCCACAACAAGTCATCCAATTATTTGTTTACACAGGAAGAAACCATGGGCACACAGTGCAACACTCAAAGAGGTCCATTTTGGACTCGAATCAAGAAAACATGCAGGTTCATTTTTCAACGGCGAAGATCCCATGTGAAGTTCATATTAGCGGCCCTCAGGCATTAGGAATTATAAAGTTGCACAAGGTTTAGTTCTAGACAAAAACCTTAGAATGAAATATCAAGCGTTGTGTGTCCTTCCCCATCATACAGGCACAATTCAATTTGGAGTTCAGGTTTCGATACTTTTGGCGCTTCTCCTCTTGATTTTCCCAGAGTGCACATATCTCTGCCATGTGTCCATGCCATCATCAACCAGGGTTTTAAGTTCAAATATCTTTGGTGCTCCGGACAATTCTCAGTCAATGACTCCTTCGTCCCCTCGCTCTCGAGTATGCGGATCTCTATCGTGTGTCCGTCTCTAACGAATGATAATGATTTTCTCAGTCATTTCAGATTTTGAGAGTTTTGGCTCCTCTCTTTTGCTTTTCTCCAGAATACATTCCTACGAAGTGCATGGATATCTACCACGTGTCTTCCCAGATCCAATGGCTCAGATATGCTCCAGACTTCGGAGCTTAAACATTCTTGCCCCCTCCTCGTTTGCAAATTACCGAAGTGTTTTTGTTGTGGGTTTCAGTTCCGATGTGTGGTGCTCATTTGTTATAGTCAGGTGGCATCCATTTAGTGCTAACACATGGAACTCATTTCAAGCATTTTGGGACATGTCTTCAGCCTATTTTTGAGTGACACATGTCACCCCTTCGTCCATGACATGTTAGCACAATGATGTTAGGCCGCCACGTCAACTTTAGGAGGCCGTTCTCTGGGAAATATTCTTGTTCAGCATGAAATCTCCTACCTAGCACCAAAATTGGTGCCTGCCCCAAGCATAATTAAAGAGTTTCTAAGGTTCACGACCAGGTAAAGCTTTAGCTGTGGCGCTAAAATAGAGGGATTGCCCAGATCTCATATCGCAACTAGAGCAACGATTGCACTCCGTTTTGGGGCCGCAATGTGCTCGGCCGTTAAAATATTTGAGCGAGCCAAAATCTAAACCATGGTTTTTGGGGAGAGAGACGTGGAGGAAGGTGATGCATTTCGAGATCAAAAGTGGTATGGTTCCAAACTTCTTTCAACAGCTCCGAATTCACATGCTCATTCAACGTCATACCTAATTGTAGAAAGTGGTCACCCCCAAGTTATCAGGCCTTGTCTCGATCCCAAGGAGATATCAATTAATGGACACATGCTGGTAGTTGAAACCTCGGCTCACTCCATAAATAGAAGGCATGGAATCCATGGCTAAGGAGACAGAGCTGTCAGACCGAGGAAGATACATGCACAGTTGACATAGAAGGTACACAGGTGGAAATCTTTAGACGTGATTGTTAGATCAGATCTCACTTCTAGCAGATGTGATGGATCTGAGTATAAGTAGATCAGTGTAAGAATTTGTTAGGGTCGTCAACTAGTTGAGCAGAGCTCCCTATTTTGTAATATTTTGATAACATAGTTGTTCTCTGGTTTTGTATGAGACTTGAGACTTTTGCATTAATATAAGTTAGTTTATTTCATCGTCTTGTTTAATCTATGTTGAAACACTCATGCATGGAGGATCCAGACGAGGGTTGTAGTTTTATTGTAATGCAGGTTTGATTACAATATTGTTGTGACCAATTTTAGTCAGTTTCTTTGTTATTTTGTTTCTTCTTATGCTGAAATGCTCGTGCATGGAGGATCTAGATGAGTTGTTGTAGTCTCATAGTAATGGAGGTTTGATTATTATGTTGCTGTAATATATTTCAGTGTCTGAAACTTAAGTTCAAGAGTGCTCTTGTGCCTGAGTTTTTCTTCACCAAGTTGATTGAAATTCGGATGCCAATGGCAGACTTGTCCACCTTTCTCACTAAGTCTTCCTTCTGCTCATCTTTAAACTTATACCACTGATTGAGGTTAATGAGGACCTCATTTCCTTATACATTTCTAGTCCAGTTCTTGTGTTAAAACATTCTTGTACTGAKCTATGTCCATTTGACCACCACTCATAAAACCAGCCTTCACCAAACATTTTGATGGGTACTAGKCTTATCCTCTTGCAATCTGAGGGTGACTCTTAGTGMTAACACATACAAACATTTGTGAGATACCATTACCAACTTCAATTAAATTTGAAATATGTTACCTACATATTTTTAACTCCACATTTTCATTTCATTTTCAGATCTATTCCATATTGGAACCGGAGTTCACAAGCGTGTTATTTCCTTCTCATAAMAATTTGGCTCTTTACAACCAACATGCATTGGTCTTCCTCATGGGCTTATATTATTTYCATTATCAAKACCCTCCTTCCTGCAATTCAATCTTTACACAGCCAAACAAATTGTTAGTTTATCAYGCATATATATTCTCATTGCGAATTTACAATGACATTGCAAACAATTCTTAATTTGTGCATTCTAAYAGTTGCATCACATTTATATAAAAATTAAAGGAAACATCATTCCTTACATATGCATCATTTCAACATACCAAAATTTTTCAAATGCAATTGAACATTAAATGAATTTAATCAATGTGGCAATTCCCATGGCCACGCTCACACACAATGCACCCTTGCATTGGTWTTAGATAATTACTTTTCATGTTAGGAATTATTGCCATGGTGTGTTGGAGCTCAAAYAACCTCTTACCACGTGGTTGCTTCATACATATTTATTATTACATCAGGACCGTGTTTTCTTGCTTTAGTTGATCATAGCCTCAAATCAACACACATGAAACTGAAAGTTTCTCATGAATGTATTCAAGCATTCTTTTTTATCAATAACCCTTTCTAATTATGCTTTACCTGAGGTTTGGCCATCATTGGAAGTTTTATTCCCCAACAACTCCAATCTTTTCCTACATATATATTGCATCATCACATTCACAATCACATTAGATGCCATGTTAAGTAAAAATACATGTACCACAACATTTAAATTAGAAACCATTCTCAGATATGTCCTAACATATTTGTATGCATTTGTCACATTATCCTCAATGTTTTTTTTTGTGAGTTCAAACATAAAGTTGTCTCTATCATCATGCAGCTATCAACATTCTCATGCCAAAACATTTACGTGCGTGAGCATATTAATTTCTCACCCCAGAGAATCACAATAGGAAACAAGAAATTGTTAAGGGACTCTTCCCCTTTTTCCAACTCCTTCTATATAGTTTCGAGATTTTCAACTTAACTGAACTATTCCCAAGGCCTCACTTACTTTACATAATATGGTTTAGCCAATACCATTTAAAAATATTTATTAATTTATTTCCCAACTATACTTGTTTTCAAAATTGTTCTTTTAAAGCATACAACTTTGTTAAGAAAATCAGAGTTTTAAAATGAGAAAAGTATTCCTCCTTTTTTTCCTTATTTTCTTCTACAATCTATTCCTTTTGGGATTTTACTGCTCTATTCCTTGAGTAGTTCCAACCAAGCTTCATCTCGACTCTCTCTACTAAATCAACATGCTAAAAAACAAGATTTTGGTTTACAATGTAATCGTGCACTAGTGCATTCTTCACATTTATTAATCAGATTGGTTAACTTCATTTTCATGTTCCCTATTCCTGCATTATATTTTAGAATGTAATCCATGATTCTTATATAAACAGGCCTTGTAGCCCACTTCCCAACTCTCAACATTAATTTAGATTATATCTATGTTCTTATGATAGAGTTCTTACACAATTCCACCACATGGAACTGTCTCATCATGAAACTTACTTATTGCATATCCAAATGGTTTGAAATGACCTCAATCTTGAGTCAACCTCAACTTCATTATTTCATATTTCTATCCAATATTACATAAGGAATATAAGCATACATTCTTATGATGCATTCCAAATACATATTCAAACATGTTCTTTAGATTATAAACATTCTTTCAAACTGTTCTTTCATACATTAACCACACACATCATTGTTCTATGTGTCTACCATAGGCACACTTTACATATTTCTTTACAAATTATTTTAACTCATGATCATTCATAGTCGTTCTCATACAATCCTCAAAGGCATAACCATGTTTCATTTTATCATGACAACAGAGCATCCCTGCTCCTTTATTATTTCATCAATTTATACTAGCTTTTCACGAGGATATGGAACACATCCTCCTCAAGATATTATTCAAAACAAAATAGTCATGACTCTTCATAATAAGGTCAACCATGTATTCATGGTTTTTATTCAAATCCTAGCAAGTACAATTATTTCCTCGCTTCTCTCTCACTCAGGTGGTCATATTATACCTTTATATATGTGTGTGTGTGTGTATCACTTGCACCTTTTACCTTATTCATTCACATTTATTATCATCCAATTTTGATGGGAGCTCACATTCAATTACATGAACAATCTCACATATATGATCATATTTAGGCTACATGTTGGCCCTTGACCAAGTTTTGAGGATCCTTGGTCAGGTTTAACCTACTTTTGGGACTTCGACAGGCTGTCAAAGGTGGAACACAGGTCGAAGCAGATATTGTGGGATCTTGGCCCCTCTTTAGGGACTTTTTGGGTTTTGGGCTTATGTAACGGGTATGGGGATGTCGACCCATGGGGTTACCCATATTTAGGCCTCTTTTGTAATGTATAAATAGAAATATAGGCGATGTAAGTGGGTGTGTATGTGTGTATGTGTATGCTAAGTGCAAAGGCACAAGTGTGTGTAATACCAATTGATAAGTACAAGTGGTAAGTGTAATTGCTTTGTGCGTATTGTGTCAGACTTGCATAGCTAAGTGCAAGTGATTGTAAGAGATTGTGAAAGGCTTTGTGCTGTAACTCAAGGAAGGAGGATCTAGCGAAGTGCGCAAATCTCTTGTTCTCTACGGAGTAATATATCAAGGCTCTGTGCATGTAGTTGATTGACCGAAGATAATAAAAGAGAAGAAGAGTTGGTGGACGTAGCCCTAGGGTGGGGGTGAACCACATATATCCTATGTTATGGTTTCTTTGTGCTTTATGGTTGCCCTCTTTTTTATATGATTAAATGCTTAGTGCACTGATATATGCTTAGAAGAATCTAATATGATAGGTTAGTGCTGAATAATGTGAATGAATGCTAGATCTGATCTATGTTGATGTGCTTAGTGCTAGATTATATTGGATCTATGTGATTACTGCGTTGTTATGTTATTAGGGTTTTATCTGCGAAGTAGGTACTAGGTAAATACTGATGAGTTGTAACTGCTAAGTGATTTGTTAAGGTGTTGTAATCACAGATAGGTGTCCCAGCTAAGGTTGCAAACATATGAGTCCTGCAACCACCCCTACCTCTACCTTAGGTGAGACTTCATCTGCTTCGCAGGTGTCGTCGAAAGGGACGGTAGTTAGGGTTTTGTTGGTGCATTGTTGTTGCATTGAACCCTGGGTTTGCCCCTGTGCCAACAAATGGTTCTATTGTCGGGACTAAAACTGTGATTGCTGGGAATTGAAAAAAAGAAATCTCTGTGCGTAGATCTGTTGCTTTAGTGCGCAATAGTCTACTTAACTTTTGAAGCACTGTGCTATGAAGAAAAGTCAGATATGAAGAAAAGAGGTAAGATATGAAGGCTTTGTGCCTTGTTAAAGGTAAGAACAGTGAAATGTTTTGATTAAAACAAATAAAGATAAGTGA
>JASDQU011377277.1:11495-24502 GCA_032191745.1 Picea mariana
TTTATTAGAGTATTTACAAAAATGAAATACACAATTCTTAGTGCTTCAGTGCTTGGTACTTACTCTATAACAAGTTTCTGATACTTACTCTGTAACAAGTTTCTTTTCTAGGGTTTTGAGGAGAGAACTTTTGAATCTCGTATCGCTTAGCGTTTCCAAAACTCTTGATATCACACCTATGTTATTAATCTATAATATATTGGATGATCCTTGCTCTCATTATTGTTATGTCAATGCCATCTTAACTTCCTCTATCCTGTACAAAATATTTAAACTTCGTCAATTGAAGAAATGACTTATAAGATGAATCTCTTCCCATGTTCACCTTGCTTGGTTCAAACATTTTTTGTATTTTTCTTTCATAAATGCTCCTACATAAATTCCCCCTTATTGAAAAAGCAACACACATCTTCATGTTGACTCAACTCCTCCTTTCTCATTCTCATTCTCTTCTTCTCGACTCAACTTCTATAACATTTCTTTGGGAATCCATGTCGCTTCTTTAATGAGTGTATCTGATTTACACCTCACTAAAAAATGCTTGTACTTAACATTCGTTGAATTCATCACTTTCTCCTTAAATACCTTTGTGATCTTTTTTGGAATTCTCTTTAGTAATTGGTCTTGCGAGTTYTTCTTCATTATCTTCTTTTTGTTCACTATCAACCACATCCTTTGCATTGCTTCTCTTGAACTCAYGATAGAAACTTGATATGTTAAATGCCAGCTAAATATCAAATTCTTTGGAGAATTCTTTCTTGTAAGCATTATCCCCAACTTACGCTTCACTTTGCATGGTCCTATCTTCTTCACATCAAGCTTGTTGTACTAACCTCTTGGGTAACAATATTTTCTCAAATGAATTATCATTTGGTCTCCAATATGAAAATATTTAAATCATGTACTTTTGTTAGCTTTCTCTATATTTAACATTCTTCTTGATCAATTTCTCTCTCACATGTGATAAATTTGCTTCAGTTGTCCTGCATATGCTTATACATCATGACTTCTCTTCCTATCTATTGGAAACTCAACCACATATATAACTCCTCTTGGATTCAATCCATAAACAATATGGAATGGGGGAATCTAGTAGATCTACTCACTATGCTATTATATGCAAATGAGTCAATATGTGTTAATATATGATACCACTATTTTTGGTCTATTTCGTACTTAATATCTTAATAAGCTACCAACGGATCTATTCACTACATAGCCCTAAGGGTTAGCTCAATTGGTCAAGAGCTAGACGTGAGTTTTCATGCTTGTTGTTGGTCAAGGGTTCAACTCTCTTGATTCCCTTGGGGCAAGGCCTCGTAATCAAGGCCAACGGTTTAACTCGTTTACCATCCATGAAATGTGGGGAAGTACTTGGAGGGTTTCCCGTGTTGTATTTCACATGAAAAAAAACGATATATTCACTGTATGTGTTTATCCATCTATTTGTATATGAAATGTTGAATTTTATTGCAATGTGGTTGTTACTTCTTCCCCATTGTCCTCCTAAAATGACTCAAAAATTTGGTGTCTCCATGATCCACTGTGATTGTTCTAGGTAATCCATGTAATTGCACCACCTCCTTGAACAATGTCTTTGTGCTCCTTGTTGCATCAATACTCTTCTTGCGAGGTAAGGAATATGCCATATTCAAAAACTTGTTAAACACTACAAACATTTCATCAAATCCATGTTGTGTTCTAGGCAACCTTGAAACAAAATCCCTTGCAGTGTCTTCTCATGACACTCTTGAAAATATTAATGGAGTGAATACCCTTTTATTCTAATTCAATGCTTTTGTTGCTTAGAAAAATTTGCACCTCTACAAATATGTTGACTTCTTTCCTCAATCTTGACTAAAATTAATGCTCTCCCAACAAAATGATTATCTTATCTCACTTGAATGAATGTCCTCCTAGTCTACCACTATGAAATTCTAGAATAATGTTTTCTCTCAGAGACCAATTGGTGTACACAACTACTTACCTTTGAAAAAAGAACCATCCTGCATAAAATAATATAGTTTTGTACTTTTATCTTTCTTTAGAAAATCTTTACACATCCTAGCAATTTCTCACAAAATCCTTATCACTTGCATACATCTCTCTAATTTATTGGAATATGATTCTTTGTGTATCCACCATTATCATTGGCAATGTTGTTCTAGTCAATGCATCCACAACTTAGTTCTCTTTTCCTACTTTATGCTTCAAAATAAAAGTACTCTAACCACTTGATATGCCATTGATTGATCTTACTATCATTGTTGATAAAACTTAAAACTCAATGATATGTAGGCAATATGAACTCTTTCAACAATAATTAATGATTTGAATATTTCAAAGCTTGCACTATAACATAAAATTCAAGATGACAAGTAAAGTACTTCTCTTCTCTTCATTTAGCTTCTAGATAAAATATGTTATCGATCTTCCCAATTATCTCAACACAAATCTAATATCTAATTTGCTTCATCAAAATCCACTTGGGAGACTTTCATAAAATCTACAAACACAAATGCTAGTGTTTTTGTCACCTTTTTATTTAGCAACTTGAAAATATCTTGTGCCTTTTCATTCTATTAAAACTCTTTTCCCTTCATGCACATTGGTGTTTTTGTTAGATATTATGCTATATCTTGTAATGAACTTCTTGTAAAAGTTAGCAATCCCATGAAATATTCTTATCTTTTCAACTTTGTGAGGTGTAGGCACTCCAAATTCACTTTCACCTTCTTATCATCCATCCTCAAACTATCTTATGCCACCACAAATCCAATATAAATTAATTATTTCTTAAATAATTCATATTTATTCAAGTTGATTTCAAGTTGATCTGTTCTCAACATTTACAACACTCATTTGATGTGTTCAATGTGTTCTTCTTTATTGTTGCTAAAAACCTTATATTATATCATCTAGAGAAATAGTTACAAACTTACCAAGGAACAATCTCAAACTTAGTTCATCAATCTCATGATTGTACTTAAGGCATTGGTTAATCTAAATGGCATGATAAACCATTCAATGTGTAAACCAAGTCCTTTGTTTGAATTGTTGTATTTTGTTCATCTCCTTCATGAATTATAATTCGATGATATCTACACTTAAAATCAATTTTAATAAAACACTTCTCTCAACTAAAACAATCTATAAATTCATCCATCTTGGGTGTTAGAAATATGCACTTGATTGTTATCTTGTTCAAGGCTTTATGATCTTTTCACATCCTCCATTTTCCATATTTCTTTTGTTTCACCAATGATGAGACTGCACAAGGGCTTAAACTTTTGTTTATCAATCATTTCTCAACAACTTTGTTACTTGTTGATTCAGTTCTTCACTCTCATTTGGGATCATTCAATGCGCTGCTTGATTTGGCATCATTGCTCCTAGAATCAAGTCAATTTCATGACTTGGTTTTCACCTTAGTGGTAATCCTTGAACTTCTTCTCCCACTTCACTAAGTTCTCTCAACAACCTATATACTTCCTCTAGAAACTTCTCCCTTCCCTTAAGTTTTGTTACTCTCTTTGGACCACTAATGAAAAACACATGTCTTCTTTATTTCACACAAAACATTATTCTAGAATGAACATGTCGAATATTCCATTATCCTAAATTTATAATCTAAACCATTCACATGCATGGTTACTCTATGGTATTCTATATCATCTATTCCAAAACTTATCATTGATCTATACAATTATTCTCAGTATTCTCAGACATTTGACTAATTTTGTATCAATTTTTATACCTATTTCTATAGGCTATGTTTATCATCTTCTCACAAAAATTCACTTACAAATTTCTCACCGTTTTGATCTAGGTTTAAATCCTTTCCTTCTTCTTCCAAATCCATTGGCATTACACAAAGTTCTACCACATGAAAAAAATTCTCTTCAAATATTGAAGGGAAGTAAAGGTGTTGAATACACTTCTTACACTAATCAATGAGAGAAGAAAGTGAAAAAATTAATTAAACACAGTTGCATTAATAAACAACATACAATATACAACCATTAGGCAACAATCCTAGGGAAAACCGTTCTAGGAGAAAACCCCCACACTCCAAAGAGCACTCAATATATTATTTAGATACTAAATGGTTACAATGCATCACATAATATATGTGCTCTCAACAAGAGTGTTTAGCAGTAGCATAAGGATTCCAGAGAAATTTCGGTAGAACAACAGTAAGATAAAAATCAAACCCAATTTTCCTCCAATCTCATGACTCAATAAAATAGGCATAACAAAACTATAAAACATTTATGGTTTTCCGGTTCTACATGTTGGAAACCACTAATAATTAATTGGCCAACTATTGTTTCTTATCATTCCTTTCCTACTAGTGATATTCATTTATTGCCTGCCGCTACTCAACATTTATTCCCTACTACTTCTCAACAATCATTACTTGCTCCCCTACAAGGTGTATGACACACATGTCTCAACATTCTCCCACTTGTCATATACCTTGGAAGAGTATAAGGGAGAATGAATCAAACTATGAGCTAATTTCTAGGGGCCATATGGTGTGGTGTTCTTTATTAGTGAATTGAAATATGTAGAGCATAAATAATAGATTTTATGCATGTTTACTACAGAAATGACATATTGCAACCACCATAGCCAAATAAAGAACTCGAATACCACAAAATGTTATACCTTTATTGATGCAAGAAATGTTCACTTGCCTCTTTGAGGGGGGAACCTCTAATTGAGCAAAGCTCTGATTAAAATAACTTCAAAAGACATCTCATCACATTGATTCTACTTCTTTACGTAGTTCTATCTACCTCCTAGGAACTTTCTAGAGAATGAAATTTCTAGTAGGTGGAACCTTCTAGTAAGCCTTATTACAATTATTGCTTTCACACAACTACATAGGTCTTATTTGATAGAGTTGTCCTTCATACATGGAAACCATTATATCTACTTAAAGGGTTAGAGTAGGACCCTGACATTCCCTTGAGCCTTATAAAACAACGTTGTCCTCAAGGATGGATATGTGGGAATTGTTGAAGGATCTCTTCTAGTTCCAATGTGGCTTCCTTAGATAGTGTATCTGTAACGTCCCCTGGCCGTCATCCCACTGGCCGGGCAAATGCTACTGTGCGGAACAACATCATTCTCATAATTAATTAATAACATGCATTTAAGTCATATTAAACACATTTAACTCAGAGTAAGTACAAGATTACTGCTAACATAAATAATCTTTGTCATTAACAATAATTCATATGCACAACATAATACATTATACATATAAGCATCACAAGCATGAAAAACATAATATTAAGCATAAGCTGATACTTATCTTTGAAACGGTGGTAATTCCACCAACCACGTGCAGGCCTTCCACGAACCTCCCAGTATTAGACCATGCTACTCATCATGCTCAGTAGTGGGTCACCCCCGACCTGGGACTAAGCTCCACCCAAGGCAAGGAATCCTAGTCTAGGCTGAGGTTACATGAAAAAATGCACAGAATAACCAGAAGGATTCTTCCTAGGATGCCTTCTTATGCCCACTACTCAAGGACTCTCATTCCCCACATGCCTGTTCCGCCCGGGAGTATACCTTCACAAGCACAGTCCATCAGTGCTTCACCTCCCTCTCTAGGTCTCAACAACAGGTCAGATTAGAAAGTCTTAGAGCTCCGTAGCTGGTGTTGGACTCTCTCTGGAAGAATACCACTTCCCAGCAGACTCCTTCACCTGGAAATAGCTTCTCACAGGCCCGACAAACTGCCTCTTCAACTAAGGGCCTTAAAACCCGGTTCTTTAGCCCCTTTCAACTCAATTCCCGCATGGTGAGGATAACCACAACACAACCCCACTCAAGAAAACAGAAAACAACAACCTATAGACAGATCGAGTACAGATTCAACTCTGCAATGGCGGATAGACTGGGTTCTGGAACTCACAAGTCGACTTTCCCCTCCTGACCAATTCTCTCAATGGTGCATAGGTATGTCAAGGGTAGACGCAGACCAATAATGAAATCAGACGGATGATGTTTTGGTCTTTTGGAAGACGTCTCGGTTTTCTGGCTCTCAAAGCTACGTGAGGGTATCTGAAATCAGACGCAAAGGATGATGGAATGAGGAGCGACCCCCTCCACGGCTGACTTTTGCAGTTTTTTAACTGCATGTGCCTGGGTCCACACATGTCACCCATGAAGCTGCATGCACTCCATCAGCATGCGTTCCTCTCCAGGAGCTTAGGACACAACATATATTTCACATGGCTTTTGGAATAATATTAAAATATTATTCTCAAGGACCTAAGCCCCTAGGCTTATGTAATGTCCCCAAGGCCGATCCCTATTGTAAATAATGTCTATAAAGTAAAAGCTTGCATTATGAATTGTAATTATGTTTTATAAGCTGGTGAGCCAAGTTTATATAAGCTGGTGGGATTATGTGTTATTAGGCCAGAGAGCCTAAGTGTTAAGGCCGGGAGCTTGCTTTTGTATATGTAATCATGTAGAACATTAATAAAAATATAAAAACCACTGCGTGCAGACCGACCACGATGAATGAGTGATGGGGGACTAAGCTTCCACATAATGGATAAGGGATTGGGGGTTGGAAGGTGGGAAAGAGAGGCTAAGTGTTGAGCCTAAGGGCTTAAAGTCCTTGGGAATGATATTTTAATATTATTCCAAAAAGCCATGTGAAATGTGATGTTTTATCCTAAGTTCCTTAGAAGGATGAGTGACTTCCAAATGGGAAGGAACGAAATTCATGGGTGACAAGTCTCAACCCAGGCGCATGTAGTTAAAATGAGAGAAGTGAGTTGTGTTGGGGGTTCCTCCTCCATTCGACCATCAAATTGTTTGAACCGTGAATCCCGTGGCCCCTGTATTCGACCTCTGGATACCCTCGTGCAACTTCGAAAACATAAAACAAGAATGTTTTCTTGAGAAGTCGAGGTATCAGTCATCTGAACTGTTTGAGTCTGTGTTCAACCTCTGTGTTAATTCCTTCGCACCCTGAAACCAGTGACAAACCCGTGGATTGAGCTGTGTCACCTGTGTACGCTGTGAGCTTAGCCCATTCTCTCTTGCAGAGTCGAGTCTGTACTCGAAATGTTTTTGGGTTACTACCTTCTGTTTTTCCTGAGTGGAATTGACCAGTTGTTGTTGTTGTTATCCTCACCTTGCGGAAATTGGGATGAAATTGGTAGAAGAAGCAAGTTTTCAGGCCTGTGAGCAACTCTCTCTAGGTGAGAGAGTCTACTGGGAAGTGTTTTTTCCCTAGAGAGAGTCCAACACCAGCTTCAGAGCTCTGAGAACTCCTGATCCGGCCTATTGCCAAGGCCTAGAGATGGAGGTGAAGCACTGATGGACTGTGCTTGTGAAGGTGTATACTCCCGGGCAGAACAGGCATGTGGGGAATGAGAGTCTGTTAGTAGTGGGCGTAAGAAGGCATCCTGGGAAGAATCCTTCCAGTTATTCTGTGCAGTTTTCCCTGTAACCTTAGCCTATACTAGGATTCCTTGCTTTGGGTGGAACTTAGTCCCAGCTCGGGGGTGACCTACTGTTGAGAGTGATGAGCAGCGTGGTCTAAGGCTGGGAGGTTCATGGAAGGCCTGCATGTAGTTGGTGGAATTACCACAGTTTCAAAGATAAGTATCATCTTATGCTTAATATTATGTTTTGCATGCCTGTGATGCTTATATGTATCATGTATTCTATTGTGCATATGAATTATTGTTAATGACAGGGATTAATTATGTTAGCAGTAATCTTGTGCTTAATTTGAATATTAATGTGTTTAATATGAAATAAATGCATCTTATCAATTAAGTATCAGACTGTTGTTGTTCTGCACAGTAGTGTTTTCCCAACCAGTGGGGTTGATGGTCGGGGGAGCATTACAGTTTGGTATCAGAGCCTAGTTTCAATGATGAGCCTAGATGGGCGGGATAAGTGGTCTTTGGACCGAGGTTTTGAGAAGAAATTGTGTCTAGAGGACTAATTTCAAACCTCAGAATGTATATGAGGGCCAAGGAGTTACTTGGCTGTGTTAAGAAGCTCAGGAGGAGTAGTGGCGGATTAAACTGCATTCGACATGGTAATTGACCATGGAGAGAGAGAAATCCACACCAGAAGTATTGGAGCCATTGGATCTGTTCGGGAGGAAAGGAGAACCCTCACAACCGTCAGATTTGGAGAATGTGCACAAGGCTTAAAACCCTTTGGAGTTGCACAGGAGTGTGGAAATCGCGATACACGAAATCCTGAATTCGTTAGGACCATCCATCGGAAAGGACGCGTGGAGAGTGATCAACCTTTCACTGACTCATGAATTAGAGAGGTCAAAGGGAAAGTTCGTGAGAATTAGCGAAAACATGAATTCGCGATTAGATCACAACCATTTATCAAGGAGAGATATGGACCATTAATTGTCCAGGAAGAATTTCAGCATTTCGGGAGTTCGACTATCGGGAGAAGTGGATTGTGCTAATGCACAAAATCCTGAAGCCCGAAATCACAAAATCCCGAAGAGCCGCAATAGTGGGTCGAGTTGACGTCACTGAGATGGAAGTGTACACATGGGTGTGTACCATGTGCCAGTGGGTCGAAAATAAAAGTGAGCATGGTGGGACCTGATGATGTCACTGAAGGTAACGTGGACCTTCTTAAGTACACCGCATGTCACCACTATGGATAGTGACAGTTGTACTGTGGGCCCAGGGGGAGAGAGGTTGGAAGTTCGGGAGTCAGGAGTTGGAGAGGGAAGCGAGTGTGAGAACCTCCGGGACCAAAACCTTGAAGCCCCGAAATCCCAAAATTCCAAAAACCTTGATGATGGAAAGACCACAGTGGATTTCATCCTTTGGAGGATGAGT
Source organism: Picea mariana (assembly GCA_032191745.1). Lineage (NCBI taxonomy): Eukaryota > Viridiplantae > Streptophyta > Pinopsida > Pinales > Pinaceae > Picea > Picea mariana. The sequence continues at coordinate 20,360 of JASDQU011377277.1, forward strand.
AAACATGGACTATTGATCCACCTGATTTTGTGAATTCAGTAATCAGAACTCCGGGAGATAGTTCTGTGTGCCTTAAAAATTTCTGAAGGCCAAAAATCCGGGTAGCACCTAGTGGTCTAGCGTTTGGTCACAGCCCGTGAACGCATGGGTTAGGGACTAAGAAAGTGGGGGGGCTATCATTCGAAATTCACAAAGCCGAACAAAGCTCAGAAAATCCGTGGAATCAAAATGTTTTCTTATTCGCGTTGCTTTATGAATGTTGTAGTTTTATTAAGGGGTAAAGGCCTGAAAAACTTCGATTGACTGCACGTTGTGTGTGCAGAGTTCAATGAGTGTCAGGATAGCTGCGAATCAACACCGAGTATAGAAATGGAAGAGGTGTTGATTGCCTCCAATTCAGAGAATGAAAGAGAAGGAAGGGATGTCAACTTGGGAGTTGAAGGATCGAACTACAATGGGCATGGAAGAGAATTGGATAAGGAAGGACATATGATGAAAACCATCGAAAGATTGCAGAGAGAATCCCAGGCTCGCCGAGCCGATAACTGAAAGCTCATGAGGATCAGGGATCGACATGGTGAATTCAACTTAAAGATGTTGAAGAACTTGGAAAGAATAGAAAGGAAATTGGAAAAGGAGAGTCGCCCAAGCAAAACAAGGAGTTGCAAGACCCCTGAGAGAAAAAGAAGATTGAGGAGTGGTAGCAGACATTGTTGTCACTCCCCAAAGCATTTCGATAAGGAAGCACATAGTAGTTCAAGCCTATCCCCTACTAGAAAACACCGAAGATATGGAGTGGATGAATTGAAAGGGGAGATGAACAAGATTAAGCCTCCTACATTTAATGGAGAACATAAGAAGGAGGAAGATGTCGAAACATGGTTGCTTGGCATGAGGAAATATTTCCAACTGCAGAATTATTCCTCTCAAGCAGAAGGAAGAATTGCGATGTATCAACTAAAAGGAAAAGCATCCATGTGGTGGGATCAGCTTGTGCAGGTGCAACACATTAGAGAGAAAGATATCACATGGAAGGAATTCAAGAGGTATTTCGAGTGGAAATACCTGACTAAAAGATACTATGACAGAAAGATGAAGGAGTTCTTCGAACTCAAGCTGGGCAGCATGACCATTGATGAATATGAACAAAGGTTTTTGGAATTACTGAAGTATGTTCCATTCATCAAAGATGAGGCTGTCAAGATTCAGAGGTATCTGAGTGGACTGCCATCGCCCATTGGTGACAAGAATCAGTATGATGATCCTAATACTATGGAAGAAACAATAAGAAGAGCGAAATGATTATATGAACAACAAAGAGAAAAGCCTACCTTTCGGAAGGCTTGGGATGACCAGAAGAAGTTTAAGAAAGAACAGAGGCAGAAGGGAAACAAACCTCCCTTTTTCAGAAATAGTCCTTAAGGACATCCATCGTTTAGAGAGTCGAGAATGGCTGAAGTGGGAGAACAAACACTGAGGCAGACATCCATTCAATGTTGGGGCTGTAAAGAGAACCACAAGTACAGAGATTGTCCCCATAAAATTGGAAAAGCAAGAGCTTTCCATAATGTTCAACAAGCTGAAATAGTGGAGGACATGGGCAGTAGAATGCCAAGGATCTATGCAGCCCTGAACAACAAGCAAGCTGAATTTCAGTCGCACATGATTGAAGTGGAAGGTATGATTAACAACCAACCATTTATTATTTTAATTGATTTAGGGGCTAGCCATACTTATGTAGATCCTAGGGTGGTGGAAAGTTTGCATTTATCAAGAAGCAAACATGAAAAGTCTTGGTTAGTGCAGTTGGCTACAGGGACCAGGAGGAAAGTAACTGAGTTGGTTAAGTCCTGTCCGGTGGACATGAAGGGATTGAGCACGAAGGCTGAATTGAATATTCTACCGTTAGGATCTTATGACTGTTTAATTGGGATGAACTGGTTGGACTAGCACCATGCCCTCCTGGACTAATGTAACAAGGAATTTACATGCTTGGATGAGGAAGGGAATCGAAAAATAGTCCAAGGAATTCCTAGAGCTGTTACTGTTACAAAAATCTTAGCAATGCAGCTGAAGAAGTGCTACAGAAAAGGCTGTCAATTATTTGCAGCCCATGTGGGGGAAATGCCTAAGGATAAGGTGCCAAGTATTGACGATCATGAGGTAATTAAAGAGTTCAAAGATGTATTCTAGGAAGTACCTGGACTACCTCCGAAAAGGGATATCCATTTCTCTATGAATTTGATGTCTGGAGCAGCTCCAGTGTCGAAAGCTCCTTATAGAATGTGTATGCCAGAGCTGAAAGAGTTGCAATTGCATCTTGAAGAGCTTCTAAAGAAGGGGTACATTCACCCAAGCGTGTCACCTTGGGGTGTCTTGGTCCTATTCATGAAGAAGAAGGACGGGACATTGAGGCTGTGCATTGATTTCAGACAGTTGAACAAAGTAACTGTCAAGAACAAGTATCCTCTGCCGAGGATTGATGATCTCTTCGATCAGTTGAAGGATGCAAAGATATTTTCGAAGATAGATCTTAGATCGGGATATCACCAGGCAAGAATAAAGGATGAAGACATTGACAAGACCGCCTTTAGAACAAGGTATGGTCGTTACGAGTTCACAGTGGTACCGTTTGGACTATCGAACACACCTATTGTTTTTATGTGTTTAATGAATGGTGTATTCAGGGACTATCTAGACAAGTTTGTCATAGTCTTCCTGGATGAAATTTTGGTGTATTCCAAGTCAGAGGAAGAGCATGAACAACACATGAGGAAGAGAAGGGTTCTCAAAGATAGCTCACCCTATCACTTCCTTGCAAAGGAAGGAGAAAAAGTTTTAGTGGACTGAAGAGTGTGAGAAAAGTTTCCAGCGATTGAAGCAATTTTTAACCAACGCTCCAATCTTGAAGATTGCAGATCCAAATGTGGATTTCATGGTGTGCATAGATGTGTTTAAAGAAGGGTTGGGAGGATTTCTCAGTCAGGATGGATTTGTAATCTGTGATGAGTACAGGAAGATGAAAGAGCACGAAAAGAATTATGCCACTCACGATTCAGACTTGGCAGCAATCGTTCACGCTATGAGGAAATGGATACATTACCTCATGGGAAGGAGATTTGAATTGAGAACAGACCACAACGGTCTGAAATATTTGTTTGATCAACCAACCTTAAACGCTAGACAAAGTAGGTGGATAGAATTTCTATGTGAATACGACTTTGAGATCAAGCATAATAAAGGAAAGGAGAACAAAGTGGCTGATGCACTCAACAGGAGGGTGCATGAATTACATGCTACAACCATTAGCATGTTTCAGACTAATATTAAAAGAAGAATTATGGAGGCTGCAAATACAAATCTGCAGTACAGAGAATTGGTAGCCAAGCTATAGCAGGGTAAGATGCCACAGAAGATGGAAATGTATAAATTGGAAACAAATGGAATACTGTTGTACAAGAACATAATTTTTGTGCCCAATGTCCAATGCTTGAAACAGGTGATTTTGCAGGAGATGCATACTGTGCCTTATGCAGGGCACCTTGGATATCAGAAAACAGTAGCATTTGCCCGACCAGTGGGGTTGATGGCCAGGGGAGCATTACAGTAGCAATGGTCAAGAGCCATTACTTTTGGCTGGGTATGAAAAGAGAGATTGCTGAATACATCGCCAGATGTATGGAGTGCCAGAAAGTTAAAGCTGAGCATAGGCACCCAGCAGGATTGCTGCAACCTTTACCCATTCCTGAGTGGAAGTGGGAAGTAGTGACAATGGATTTTATTACAGGATTGCCTAGAACAGCCAAGCTGCATGATTCGATCATGGTAGTGGTGGACAAGCTTACAAAAGCTGCCCATTTTATTCCACTGAAAACTACTCACAAGGCAACACATGTTTTTGATATTTTCCTAAAGGAAGTGGCACGATTGCACGGAATTCCTAAAATGATTGTGTCTGACAGAGACCCGAAATTCACCTCGAATTTTTGGAAAGGATTGTTCAAAGGATTCAGAATGAATCTGAACTTTAGTACAACTTATCATCCTGAGTCTGATGGAAAGACAGAGAGGGTGAATAGAGTAATAGAAGACATACTGAGAATGTATGTGATGGACAAACCATCAAGATGGGAAGACTGCCTG
>JASDQU011377279.1:0-24167 GCA_032191745.1 Picea mariana
TAACATTTTTGGCGACTCCACTGGGGACGAACTGAAACCTATATCTCACAACTCCCCTTAAGAAATCTATTTTTCAAAGGAAAGTGACATTTAGAGGTTGAATAACCCCATATACATTACTTCCGGTCTTTGTGCCTTTGTCCTTCTATGACTGTCCCTGTTGCGGTGCAACCGAATATTGACCCCGGACTAGCGAATCAAACCCATATCGCGTCAAATCTTTTTGACTTAGCCCTTCAGACTGCCAATAACCGGGAGGAGCTCGAACGTTCGTGGGCAGCCATTGAAAGAGACATTATTACTCAAGAACATCTGGAAGCTAGGCGATGTCAACGTAGGAACCTTCTTTAGTTCGTTCTCTGTCTAAAATAAAAGCATACATCTATAAAACCCAAAAAGAGTTCTGGCTCCTAGGAAGATCCACACTCGATCTCATCCAGATCCAAGACTCGAAGCGGTTCGAGGTTACCTCTGTGTTTGCCTCAGTAGCCTTAGGCAAATTACAGAGTGCTAACACAACGTTAGGTTGAGTTGGTGTGGGAACTGTCGTGGGGGAACAACATAGGTAAGAGAACTTTAAAGAAAGGTTGAGTGTTGTCTCAAATTGGTTTTATAAAAGAGAATTTTACGTTGCAGAACTAAATTACGGATGCAAATCTAAGGCTCGTTTCGGTAAGTGTTTTATATTTAAATAAAAAGTGTGATATGGGAGAAAAACATTAAGCCGCTTACAGTGTAAAGTTCCTATCGGGGAAAATCTCACAAAGTAAACGGGAGAAGAAAATACGTAAGAAAATAACCGATGTAACAAAAAATGCATGTAGAATTCCGAAACTACAAATTGGTTTTACACAGCTGATAGCTAGAGCAGAGGAAAGGCAATAAACAATTACAAAACACCCAAATTTATTCATTATAGTAGTGGTAGTACTAAAGTATAACGAAGCACATCAATTACGAATATGAATTGAAAATGAAAAATAAGGAACAAGAAAGCAAACTTGTAATACAGAAGTGACGGAATTGAGAATCTCGGATCTGCTTGTATTAAATCTCAATGCAAAAACTCTATTACAAAATCTCAAAAGGGTCCAGCCATGTTTATTTCTCTCTGGGGTATATTTATACAATTTTTGCAAAGCAGGTAGAATCTCAATAGTCGCAAAAATTTCAGTTATGACAGAGGAGAGAGCAATCGCTCCATCTCCCCTATTATGTCCTTACTTAGTGCCAGGTGCTCATCTTCACGCGGACTCGGTGCAGGCGATACATCTTTCCACAAGCTGAGATACGAGCCGTGAAGGTTCTGCTTGACAGCTGGCCTCGGTGAAGTAACATTCTCGGGCTAACTACTGCAGCTTTTCCCCCATTTGTGCATTGATGATGTCGAGGGAAATTAGTTGCGCGCTGGGCTGGATCAAGTGCTTATCAACTCAGGCCATGTCCACCCTATCTATCTTAGATATTTCGGCCGAATCTCTCTCATCCTTCTCTTTTAGATCAAGCGAGATATGTTCCACATTCATTTGCATCAATGTTTCTGCGTCGCCTCCACTGTCCATACCCAACAGCTCACCATCTATAGAATTGAAGGATTCTTCTAATGAATTGGTTACCTTTTGGGCTTGTTCCTTACCCAGGGCAATGTTATGCTCCCAATCCTTCAACAGAATGTTACCTCTAGTTTGTTCTAGGATGGAGAGTCTGGGAGAACTTGCCGAAACTCTGTTGCTCGTGGCTATCACTGCCTCCTAGAAGGCGACCCGAGCCGCTTCTGCATCCCTCTCTTTGACAGTCAGGTTCTCGAAAACCTGGTTCATCAACAGACAATTCTCTCAGATCACTCCCACTTTGGCGAGAAAACTCTATTGTGCAAAGGAGATCATGTTTTGAATCTCGATCGCTCGGGATTTCAACCCCTCAACGTCGATCATCCTACTTTCGACGATCTCTACCTGAGCCTGCCATAGTATTTTGTTGGCCTGCCTGTATCCGACCGTCTCGGACCACTAGATGTGCTTGTTCGAGCTTGGTTTTAAGTACCTCTATCTCATTTTTATCAGCCAGTCGAGCCAATTCTATCTCTGCACTTACCTGGCCTTGAGCATTTTCCGTGGCCGAGGCCAATCTGGCCTCGAGAGTCCTGATCAGGCGATTTTTCCTATTGAGTTGGTTTTTTAAAATCCCAGCCAAAACTTGATTCTCTGATACATACACTCCTAGCGTCCCTGCGATCTCAGTGGCGAATTGCTCATTCTTTTTATTCTTTCCGTCAATCATGACTTTGTATTTCTTAGCGGTCGAATCTCCCTCCTGGTAGAATTCCCTCTTTACTATCGCTTTTCTCTTTTTATCAAATAAAAACTCGTTCGGAGGAAGTTCCTCTGCTCTTATGGGCCTTAGTTCCTCATTAAAAATCCATCCTTCTTCTACATTTCCTTGTGTCGACTACAAGGGGGTGACAGAAGTGATGGGTTCCCCGATTTGTTTCGCTGCTTTCCCTGGGGTGTCGACCGGGTCCTGCTTCTTCAAAGGTTCAGGGATCTTTGTCTCAGTTTCCAGATTTTGTTTCTTTGGTGGGTCTGGAGTCTGTGTCTCTGCCTCAGGCTTCTTTGTTTGTTTTCCTTCATCCTGGTGTTTTCCCGAGTCAAGAGCTGCATCTCTAGGGCCTTCAGTATCCTTCGATTTCATCTCAGAAACACCCGAAATCCCTCCTCGCAACACAGTGGGAAGACAACTTCGTCTGTGTTCCTGAAATTTCAATACAAAGGCTGTGTCTTCGGGTGCTAAGGATTGGATCTGAGCTAGCACTTCCTCATAAGACCTCGCCCCTCGGAAAATGTCATCCGGGGGTGAAATCTCATGTTCAAACCTCTTTAGCCCACAATTAGATAAATGGTTGCTCACAACTCTCTGAGGATCATGTTTTTTATACTTGATGGAGACCAAATTCAGGTCTTCCAGGGCTGCAGCCTCGGCTTTGGCATGCCTGAAATCCAATAAAGAATAAGAATTTAGCCGAATGGGAAAAGACGGCCACACCTTCTTTGAAGATCCTTTGAGTTCTTTACTCACCCCACCAATCACTGTTTGTCGGGCGACCTCGCGACAAGCCAGGTTGTCGACGATGAACAATGGTAGTGCAAGCGGGGGAACAGCAGCCCCGAACACTCTGAAGTAGGAGAACTCTGCCTCCACATACCAGTCCGCTATACCACTCAGATTTGCAGCAATGTTGTCCGAGATACAAGGTGGTGGGTGACCAAAAATGGCGATATGCAGGGGCACCATCACCTAGTTGAAAATTTCGTATATGAAATTGTCCGCTTTATTTTCCCACAGTTTGTCGTGATACACATGTACGGGTTTTTCTTGGGCTGGATTCCAAGCCCAGCTCATCAAGGGGAATGGTGTCATGGAACATATTGTGTCCATAATATATGCAAACATGAAAAATGAGGACGGTCTCCCACTTGCCTTCTGCTCCCGATACTCTGTGACCCGGTTGGCCAAACTGTCCGAGATTATCTTTGCCCAATTAAACGAGCAACCTTCTGCGACCTGAAACATGAGAGGCACCCATGTAATGAAGAAATGCGATGTGTCCTCTCTCCCAAATAATCGGCACGTCATCATGGCCACATACTTATACTGTGGCTCTAGCGAAGTGATTAAATAAACACCCTGGTCATTTTCTCTGAATTTCGCGGAGCGCGAAACCCAATTCTTTATCAAACCGGGCATGGTTTTATCATATTGTGTGCACTCCTTCTCTTTGAACTCCTCCAGGAATTCAGCACCATACATGTACTCAGATGTAGTCGAGATCTTATACATGGTTTGGATATGCTCCGGCCTAAAAGTCCCGACCGTGACCCGCTGGTCGTTCATGATAGTTTTGGTGGATAGGTCTATGTGATCCAACGCCCATCGGATCATATCATAATATGGGAGAAACCGTGGTCTGGTTGCTACCTTGTGCATTCCGGATTGAACAATTATCTTGTATTTGGTGTTCAGGTCGTCCTTTTCATTGTTGTCTGAGTCTGAATAATTCACCAACTCTAATTGCAGAATGTCTGAAACAAACAACCAGCTAGGGACCGAGTTGACACTCCGGGGCGAAGTGTCGGAGACATTATCCGAGCCTTGTCCTGCGACCTCGACATTCGCCTTTGCTACTTTTTGTGGAGCCATAGCTGAAGCTTACGTTTTCGCCCTTCTGCGATAGAACTGCATATACATGCAGAAATTAGTTTGCTCGAAAATGACGAGCTCTGCATGCTTATGAAAATGCGTTCATTATAATAAAATGAAAACTCTTATATATATTTGAAAATTCGATAATTTTTGAAATAAGCCTGTCAAATCATAATTAGAAACAAATTTATTGCATAAAATATGATCTTATATGCGTGGATCTACCCTATTTTTCCATAAATGTCATAAATTTATGGCGGTTTGACAGTCAATCGAAGTAGGGAGAGAGATGGCTACCTCAGGAAACATGCAGGCCTCGGGGCGTAGGATATATCTTGCCTTATCTTAAATTATCAAATCTTACCAACGTTAATCAATTCCTCACCGTTTGCTACTTCGTGTATTTTCTTTTAACATTTTGAGTCCCCAACTCGCGAGATCGCGAGGACCGACTTTGGCTTAATTAACAGTAATCGCAATTTGGAGCATCATTAATTTTAAAATCGATTTATTCGCCATATTGTAACTTCGAACTTCGAAGACAAGTTTCTGGGAGATTAGTATGTCGAGTCGTGAAACCGCGAGATGGCGATAATTAAGACTCAACTAATGGGAAGAAAATCTTAGATTAGGCGATTAACTAATCATGCTATAATTACGTCGCGACTTCGTGAGTCAGGGTTTTAGACGCCGTAACTTTCGAAAGATAGTGTTGAGTGGTGAAACGCTGAGAACAGATTTTAACCATGGTTAGCCATTTTGCCTTTAATCCTTGACCAGGGTTAGCCCGAAAGAACCTCATGTTCTCGGCTCTCGGAATTGTAAAAATAAAAATTTTAACTTGGCAAACACCGAGGCGCAAAACCCCAACGACGTCTACTCACTGAGTTAAAATATTTTACCCTGGTTACTGTCTTGAGTGAAAATTTAAAACGACTTCACCGTTTCGTGACTCAGGACGTGTGAATTCATGGGTTATAGTATCTAACTTGCAAGATCCCGAAGTAAAACAAAGAGAGCGACATTCTTACAAAAGAGGATTTGTTTCGAGAGTATAAAAGCATCGTTTCTTATATAATAAGGTTGCAGAGTTTTCAAAGTCTCGGGGGAAAAAATCAAAAGACCATCTTTAGATTTCAAGTAACAAAAATTGAAAATTGTGAAGGGTAAAAATAAAACAAGGGCGGCTCCAACATAGGCTCTAACTAGGGATCCCGCCTTCTTGTGAGGCGGGAAGAATAATAGACCACGTGTCAATATTGGGTAAATGGAGTCAAAAGCTCAATCAGACAAAAAATTCCAAGGAAAAAGGATCGAAGGGGGGAAAATACTCCGTTCTTTACCTCGAGAAGTTTTTCAAAATCATATATTCTTCTCAACACAGTTGTAGTCCCTTTCACAATTTTCCCTTTCCCACTACTAACTTTAGGTATGTTTTAAGACAGTCGAAACGACCCTAGGAGACCCAACAGATCTTTTGGCTCTTGGCTTGCATCAAAAGAATGAGATTATATATTTTTAAATCAGGAAGTCCCATCTGAATTTTGGATGTGGATCAGGTTTTAGAAAGCGTTGGTTACCAGAGTAGAGTGATATTCATGTATAATAGCCTTACAGATATCGCAGACATTGCTTCACTGCCAGTGAGCCTGTTCAGTACCCCGGTGAAGTTATCTGGCCCCTTTCACTGAATTTCCTTTCACCACTTCGTAAAATATTTATGCATTTAAATGCTGAGACGAGGGAAATCATTTATGAATTTCCTTTCATCATCTTTCTGGAATAGGTGGGGGCAATCATTTCTGAATTTCCTTTCACCACCTGTCTTATAATTTACTTTTTGAGCGCGAAGATGGGGGCAATCAGTTTGTATCGGGGCTGATATCTGTGTAATATTTTGCATTAGAGGTCTGTCAACTTACTTTGATTACTCGGTACCAAGCTTCCCTTGACCCTCACAACACCTTCGTTCTTAGGGAAAAAGGAAAATAATTTTTAAGGGGCACCCAGTTTGAGCAAGCTTTGATTCTCCCGATGCTGTTGAAAAACCTAGGAAAGTTAGGATCGCTCTAAAACGTTCCTTCGCTTAGCAGGGGATCAAGTAGTTGCGAAGACCCGCTTTCTTTCCACAATCTGTTTTGAGACTCAAGAGGCTAAAATGAAAAATTTTATTCCTTCGTAATGAAATGAAAAGATGGCAGTATGTCAAAAGTTAGACACGAAACAGGCAGGATACAGGGCAGCGACTCATTGATTGAAAATACAGAAGGTCAAAAAAGTCTGAGACTAGCTCTTGTAGATGTCTTTGGGGACAGTTATTTTTGACTGACTGCTTTTAGGTTTCGTGTATCATTCAAATTATTTTAAATCAAAGGGTATCAAGCCAATCAATAATCCTGTTATATAATAATTTGGCCGACATTGTAGTTTGAATGACGCTATGTTGGTTTACTTTGACAATCTTTCATAACATGTTTATTGAGAAAATCCACCTTTACCTTTTCTTTTCAATTTCTTTGCACAATAGAAAACTATTTTAGGTATCACCTGCTTTATGCCGCTCTATTTCTGACACTGACCTGCAAATTACTTTTCCTGCTAGTTTTCGTATGCAGCTGGAATCCTGTAAAAAGCGAATACGAATCTTATTCGAAATATGTCTAAAAATTATGAACAAAAAGAAAACAGAAAGCCAAAAGGGTAATATTTTAAATAAAAATGCATGTATGTACATGAAATTTTTTTTTTTTTTTTTCTGAAAATATGGTGATTGTTATGTCATGTAATGTTTCAGATATCGCCCATTGACAGGGGCGCTGAGAACTTCTCCGTCGATGTTTTCCAACAGGAAGGAATTTTTCCCTTTCGGTGCTGAGACCCTGAATGGTCCATACCAGAGGTGGTCAAATTTACCATGCTTCACGGATTCCTCTTTTCTCGCATCCCATCTTAGTACCAAGTCACCTGGAAGGAATTCCCTATCCTTTGCCTTGAGATTGAACAATGCTTTCATCTCATCCTGGTACTTCTGCATTTTCTCATCAACTTCAACCCTATGTTGTTGAACCTCAATCAGCTGGTTAATTCTCCTGGTTACATGATTTGGTTCTTCGTTTTGATCCTTCCACAACTTCATCACTAGCAGCGCTAGGTTTATAGGAAATACCACCTCTGTACCATAGACCATTTGAAATGGTGAAATGCAATAGACCTTTTAGTACTGATGCGGTTTGCCCATAATGTGTATTTCAGGTGCACATGCCAAGACCTTTTATTTTCATCCAGTACTTTCTTGATTATGTTCACCAGGCTCTTGTTAGATGATTTGGCCAATCCGTTCCCCAGGGGGTAATATGCAGTGGAATGGCCGAGAAAGATATTATACTTCTGACAGAAGCTGATCATAGCCATAGATTTGAAGGCCTGGGAATTGTCGGTAACAATCTTTCGAGGACACCCGAATCTTGGCAAGATATTATCTTCCAAGAAATCGATCACCACCGAGTCTATTTCCCTTTTGGTTGGAATGGCTTCCACCCACTTAGTAAAATAATCAGTGGCTGTCAAGATCCACTTATGCTGAGCACTGGAATGGGGATTAATTTCCCCTATGAAGTCTAGACCCCATTGTTGAAATGGAGCTTCAACTTTGACTGGAACGAGTGGTAGTGCAGGGAGTTTTTGTTTACCAGTGAATATTTGACAAGGGTTGCACACGCGTACTTTGGCATTTACGTCTGAAAATAGTTTCGGCCAATAGTATCTTGCTCTCAAAATCTTATAGGCTGTGGCTCTCCATGCATGGTGTCCTCCACAGACTCCTTCATGAAATTCCTCTATAACCCGTGGAGTTTCCGACTTGACCAAACAGACTAGTAGGAACCCGAGTGGATCCTTCCAGTATAGCTGGTTTTTGGCAATGCAATATTTTACAGCATGGAGTTTTAACGTTTTGCACTTGGCTGGTGATATTTCATTTGGGCATTTCAGGTTCAACAAGTAGAACACTATGTCTTTATACCAGCCTGACGATATGACCTTTTCCTCAATCTTGCCTGGATCTGTCTGGTCATCCGGCTCGGGTAGGTGTGTGTCTCTGTCTTCTTCTTAGAGGCAATTAATATCAAGAGCTCTAAGATTTAACTCAACCAAGAGTTTGGCCAGACCCTACCCCTTTATCAATTTAGTCAGCTTAACTTCCAGATCGAATTCTTGTATTTTAGCGAGCCATCGCCCTCGTTTTCCGTCACTGTCTGGCTGTACCAATATGTCTTTTACAGAACTGGTGGGCACATATGTGGTTATTTTTTAATGAATCACATAGGTCCTAAATTATTTCAATGTTGTTACCATTATGTATGCTTGTTTTTCCATTATGTCATATTTCAGTTCTGCATCTCTGAGGCTTTTGCTGAAAAACGCTATCGACTGTTCAAACCCCTCTTCATTTTTCTGCAAGAGTACCGCGGCGATGGTATGTTCAGAAGCAAAAGAGAAGATGAGAAAATCTTTCAGATAGTATGGACTTGCTAACACAGGTGCCTCGCTTATGACTTTTTTAATATGCATGAAAGATGCCCTAGCCTCGGTGGTCCAATTTACCCCACTGTCCTTCTTCAACATTCCTGTAATCAGTTTGACAATCTCAACGAAATTGTGAATGAATCTTCGTAGAAAATTTATCTTACCTAAGAATGATTGAATTTCTTTTATATTTCTCGAGATAGTGATAGTATCTATCGCTTCAATCCTCTTAGGATCAATCCTGATTCCTTCCTTAGATACGACATGGCCTAGAATCTTACCTTCCTGCATAGCGAAATGTGATTTCTTTGGGTTCAGGGATAGGCCAAACCTGCGGCACTTTTCGAAAGTCTGTTTCAGATGCATTAAATGTTCTTCATCAGTTTTAGAAAAAACCGTCAGGTCATCGAGGTAAATAACTACGAACTTGTCCCTTTCTCCCACGAAAGCGATGTCCATAGCTCACTGGAAAGTGGCCCCTGCATTCATCAAACCAAAAGGCATTTTGTCACACATGAAAGTACCCCAGGGCGTGGTGAAAGCAGTCTTTCCCTTGTCTTGTTCATTCATAGCGATCTGATTATAATCAGAGAAACCATCTATCATTGACATTCAATTGGCTCTGACAACCTGTTCTAAAATATGGTCCATCTTGGGCAGTGGGTAATTATCTTTGAGAGATGACTTGTTTAAGTTTCAGAAATCCACACACAGTCTGATTTCCCCGTTCTTTTTCCTGACTAGAACTAGGTTAGCTACCCAGTCCGAGTATCTCAAAGGTACGATTATCTTTGCATCCAAGAGTTTTTTAACTTCCTTTTCTATCACGGGTAACAGAATGGGGTTAATTTACCTAAGCTTTTGCCTAAAGGGTTTGACCCCAGGTTTCAAAGGTATCTTGTGATCAATAATGGAAGTGCCATATGTTTTCAATTCATCATAGGACCAGGCAAAAACATCTTTATATTGTCTGAGCAAGTCTTTGGACTTCACTTTCATTTTGGGTGGGAGGAATTTCGATAGTTTTACCATTCGGGGTTCTTTTTCGGTCCCTATATCACAGTCCTCCAACTCTTCTGGCTGGGGCTGCAAAGTGGACTTTATAGGTACATTGTTCTGATCAAAAATTATTTCCAAAGGAATCAATCCTTTGGGAATCTGATTGCTTTTAAGGACCAGCATACGATGATCCGCAATTTTTTCTCGGAAAACTTCAAGTTCCTCTCCTTCTTGCATGATCCACATGGAGTCATTCTGGTTTTCTTGGTCAGCGTGAGTTTCTAAGAATTCGCCTACTCCTGTAAGGAACTTCTTAATCTATTCATCATCTTCAAAGACTTGCCAGTGTCAGATATTGTCTGGTATGGAAGGCTTGTATCTGATTTCGATATCATATTTCAGTTTGAAGGTCGTGGGAGGAGAGAAGGTTGAAGCTGCCTTTGCCAACGCATCAGCATGTAGATTCTCTGCGCGAGGGATAAAATGGATACTTACATTTGAGAAAAAAATTCCACGAGATCCCAAATGCAATTTCTATACACTCTTAGTCTGGGATGCCTGGCTAGGTACTAACAGTTTACTTGTTTTACTATCAATTCTACATCACCATCGACCTCCAAGTTTTTTATATTTATCTTTTTGGCAACCTCTAATCCTAAGATCAATGCTTCATACTCACATACGTTATTAGTGTAGTCTATGTCCCACTGCAAACGATAGGAGAAAGGAACAATGAACTTACCTTCATGTGCCACCAAAAGTACTCCAGCACCAGCCCCTTCAGAAAATAAAGCACCATCAAAATACATTTTCCATACACCAGTATTACACATCTCTTCTGTCATGGGGTTTGACTCTTCTTGCTTTGTATCGATTTCCTCCGGGCAAAAATCCAGACCATCATCAAAAGACAAGATGCAGTTTCCCAGATCTTGGTCTGCAATGTAAATAGGGAAGTTGTGCGGGTTTTGAGGGTCACTGACCGTGTATGCTAATCTTGTTTCTCTATATAAATGGGTGAACTGACCACCGAACACAGGGATTATGGCATAAGTCATGTCTAACTGGAGAGAACCTCCCAACTTGGCCCCCCATGACCTAGATAACAGCATGCCGTACTTAGGGGGAATATCGGCGATAACCACATCCATCAAGATACTTTTAACAGGGACCTGCGCTAGGGTAACTACCAGATCCTTTATCATCCCCATGCATTTAACCTTCCTTGAATCAAAAGAGTACATATTTCCATAAGATATCGTGATCTGGAGACCTAGATTCTCCATTATAATCTTGGGCATAACATTATGAGAAGCTCCGGAGTCTAACATACAATTATTCAACAACTGATCATGTATATTCAAAGTGATATAGAAGGGAGCGATGTTGTATTTGGACCCTTCAAAATGTGTACCAAAAGTGATGTTTAGGTCTATCATCCTCCAAGTTTATAACATCAGACTGGCTTTCTAACTCGAAGACACCTATCACTTTGGTAATTTGTTTGAGATAACAGGGGTTTTTTGCTAATTCCACCAAAGGGATTGGTATCTTAATTTTGTTTAACTCATTTTCAAAACTAAACGTTCCATTTACTTTGTCTGTTTGTCTGGTTGAAACTTCCAAATTCTTTCTTTCTGACTTATTCGTCTAGACAGATTTATCATTCATGGGCTTAGTTGAAGAAGTATCTTTGTTTACAGGTTCGATTGGCTGCGTTTGAGTTCCAACTTTTTCTACCCCGGACTCTTGAGTGCTTACTCTTCTAGTTTTGTTGTTGGGTAGTGGGGTCTCGTCCGAAGGAAGCTCGTAAGCCTGACCTCTCTGAAGGATTTTCTTGGGTTGAATTGTTGAGGTAGGTTTATTCTTATATCTCAGGTTGTACCTTGGTTGAAACTCAGCTATCATTGTCTCGGTTTCTAGTTGGGATTCATGGTTCTCAGTGTGATCACCCTCTTCGCTCTCATTTGGCATCTCCGGCACGTTTAGAGACTTTTCATAGTCTTCGTGAGTCAGATATGGTTGACTACATTCATCATCGAAGTTCATGACATCGTTATCTGAATCCTTGAAGTCTTGAAAAACGTTAGCTCTTATAAAATTTTCATTCTTCAGGGGAGCTTGTATTTTTTGATCTTCCTTTTTTATGGGTCTTTGTTGATTAGGAGGTTTTGATTTTTTCTGAACTCTTTTTTGGGGTAAGAGTCAGACTTGGCCTGTTCGAGTTCCATCCAAGTTATTTTATTTGACAATTCTTTAATCACTCTAGCCATGTCATCCACCCTATCGTCTGAGGATCTATTGGATCCTGAAGGGCCAGCTAGCTCTCTAAAGCGCTTCGTATCTCGGCTTCTAGACTCTACTCTAGCCTTAAGTTTACCCAAAGCCAACATGTTAGAATCTATCTCTACTGCATCGTCCTACATACGGTTTAAGGTGTCTCCCCTTTTCTCTCACAAAAGTAATGCAAAATTTGGCTCGAAAGCTCCGGCGAAAGTCACTTTGGCTGTGGGTTGAGATGGTTTGACTTCAGCTGGGATTTTATTGTACAGTTTGTTAAATCTCAGAATAAATTCCATGACTGATTCTGAGTTCTTTTTCTTCAAAGACCCAAACTCAGTTAGATAATAGAGGTGATCTTTTCTCTCGCCCCATTGTCTGAGGAAAGCGTCTTCCAAAGCATCATACGAAGGGATAGAAGCTGCGGGTAAGCTCTGAAACCAAGTTTGGACCTGACCCTCAAAATTTTGGACAAGGAGTCTCGAATATACATCCTCGTGCTCGATACCGAAGATATCTGCGAATTGGTCAAAGAAGTTAATATGTTCAGCAGCGGTCAGATCTCCCTCCCCGGTGAATTTTGGTAAATTCTTTATGTAGTTTTTTGGAAGATCGTGTAGGGGGACGGGAAACACCAAAGGGACGTATTGGGCTGCGACTTTTGCAAAAACTCTGGGAGGGGGGGGAGGCCCTTGACCTCCACCTCCTCCTAGAGGGACTCCTCCTCCACCTCCTCCTAGAGGGACACCTCCCCCACCTCCTCCAAACCCTCCTCCTCCTCCTATAAACCCTCCACCTCCTCCTCTGGTGGCTGCCATCGTTGTTTGTGGAAAGTTATAAAGGGATTTTTCAAAATAAAAGGGAATTTTTATTTTCTTCGCTAAGAGGAGACTCTGATGAGGAAGGATAAGGAACGCGAGGAGTTGGTTCCTCGGACTTGCAAGAGACAGAATCAGGAAAACCGACGGGTGTGAGAAATGAGTGTGTAACACACTCTTCCGGATTTGGAGAAATCGGGAAATTCAACTGAAGATAAGAGGGTGTTTTAAAAGTCGACGAACCTTCAAGAGGGCCCTTTCCCCTCTGTATCAAGGGAACTATTGGATGAATCTCACTCCTAATTTCAGAGCAGATTGGCGTTGAATGTTCAGCATCAAAGCAAGGACTGAACGAGGTTGAGGGTTCGGAAGGACTCTCGGCCTTCGGTGATGGGATTGCAAGCTGGTAAACAACAGCGGTAGGCTTGAAAGAGCCTCTCGCTTTTAGAATTTTTTTGGGATCAGTAACGGGCGTAATCTGCTCACCATCCGGGTTTAGTCTGGTATTCTTTCGAACGAATGCCAGTTTATTTTTTCGTGGAGTCGCCAAGTGAAAGATAAAAATCCTTAAAAGGTGTGTACTCTTTTTTCACCATCAAAGGGTAACACTTTCAACGAAAAACAATTTGTCATTTTCCCAGGGAAAAGATTTCGTAACTTCGGTTCCCTGCAACGGCGCCAGAAAGATTTTGTTCCAGAGTCTGTACTTAAGGCTCAAAAGTACAGTGTCAAGGCATATGAAAGTGGTTAGGATAAGGAGAAGGGAAAATGTCAACCTTCGGAAAAAGAATCTAAGGGAGATTTTTGCGTTGGGGTTGTCTGGCTTCGAACTGCTCCTGAATAGTTATGTCTCGTTCAATGGTTGCCCATGATTGTTCAAGTTCGGCCCGGCTAGTTGTTGTTTTAAGGATAGTGTTGAAGAGGTTTAAGGCGATGTGCATTTGGTTCGATAATCCAGGTTCAACGTTAGGTTGAGTTGGTGTGGGAAATGTCATGGGGGAACAACACAGGTAAGAGAACTTTAAAGAAAGGTTGAGTGTTGTCTCAAATTAGTTTTATAAAAGAGAATTTTACGTTGCAGAACTAAATTATGGATGCAAATCTAAGGCTCATTCCCGTAACTATATTATATTTAAATAAAAAGTGCGAGATGGGAGAAAAACATTAAGCTTCTTACAGTGTAAGGTTCCTATCGGGGTAAAATCTCATGAAGTAAACGGGAGAACAAAATACGTAAGAAAATAACCGATGTAACAAAAAATGCATGTAGAATTCCGAAACTGCAAATTGGTCTTACACAGCTGATAGATGGTGCAAAGGAAAGGCAATAAACAATTACAGAACACCCAAATTTATTCGTTATAGTAGTGGTATTACTAAAGTATAACGAAGTACATCAATTACGAATATGAATTGAAAATGAAAAATGAGGAACAAGAAAGCAAACTTGTAATACAGAAGTGACGGAATTGAGAATCTCGGATCTGCTTGTATTAAATCTCAATGCAAAAACTCTATTACAAAATCTCAAAAGGGTCCAGCCATGTTTATTTCTCTCTAGGGTATATTTATACAATTTCTGCAAAGCAGGTAGAATCTCAATAGTCGCAAAAATTTCAGTTATGACAGAGGAGAGAGAAATCGCTCCATCTCCCCTATTATGTCCTTACTTAGTGCCAGGTGCTCATCTTCGCGCGGACTCGGTGCAGGCGATACATCTTTCCACAAGATGAGATACGAGCCGTGAAGGTTCTGCTTGACAGCTGGCCTCGGTGAAGTAACATTCTCGGGCTAACTGCTGCAACTTGTCCCCCATTTGTGCATCGATGATGTTGAGGGAACTTAGTTGCGCGCTGGGCTGGATCAAGTGATTATCAACTCAGGCCATGTCCACCCTATCTATATAAGAGATGTCGACCGAATCTCTCTCATCCTTCTCTTTCAAATCAAGAGAGATCTGTTCCACATTCATTTGCATCAATGTTTTTGCATCACCTCCACTGTCCATACCCAACAGCTCACCATCTATAGAATTTAAGGCTTCTTATAATGAATTGGTTACCTTTTGGGCTTGTTCCTTGCCCAGGGCAATGTTATGCTCCCAATCCTTCAACAGAATGTTACCTCTAGTTTGTTCTGGGATGGCGAGTCTGGGAGAACCTGCCGAAACTCTGTTGTTCGTGGCTATCACTGCCT
The DNA here is from genome assembly GCA_032191745.1 of Picea mariana. Taxonomy (NCBI): domain Eukaryota; kingdom Viridiplantae; phylum Streptophyta; class Pinopsida; order Pinales; family Pinaceae; genus Picea; species Picea mariana. Next base: position 15,018 of record JASDQU011377279.1, read on the forward strand.
CCTGGAAGGCGACCCGAGCCACTTCTGCATCCCTCTCTTTGACAGTCAGGTTCTCAAAAACCTGGTTCATCAACAGACAATTCTCTCAGATCGCTCCCACTTTGGCGAGCAAACTCTGTTGTGCAGAAGAGATCCTGTTTCGAATCTCGATCACTCAGGATTTAAACCCCTTGACGTCGATCATCCTGCTTTCGGTGATCTCTACCTAAGCTTGCAGCTCTGCAATCATAGTCTTTTGTTGGCATGCCTGTATCTGACCGTCTCGGACCACTAGATGTGCTTGTTTGAGCTTGGTTTTAAGTACCTCTATCTCATTTTTATCAGCTAGTCGAGCCAATTCTATCTCTGTGCTTACCTAGCCTTAAGCATTTTCCATGGCCGAGGCCAATCTGGCCTCAAGAGTCCTGATCAGGCAATTTTTCCTATTGAGTTGGTTTTTTAAAAGCCCAACCAAAACTTGATTCGACGATGCATATGCTCCTAGCATCCCTGCGATCTCAGTGGCAAATTGCTCATTCTTTTTATTCTTTCCGTCAATCATGACTTTGTATTTCTTAGCGGTCGACTCTCCCTCCTGGTAGAATTCCCTCTTTACTACTGCTTTTCTCTTTTTATCAAAGAAAAACTCGTTCGGAGGAAGTTCCTCTGCTCTTATGGGCCTTAGTTCCTCATTGAAAATCTATCCTTCTTCTATATTTCCTTGCGTCGACTGCAAGGGGGTGACAGAAGTGATGGGTTCTTTGATTTATTTCGCTGCTTTCCCTAGGGTGTCGACCGGGTCCTACTTCTTCGGAGGTTCAGGGGTCTTTGTCTCAATTTTTAGATTATGTTTCTTTGGCGGGTCCGGAGTCTGTGTCTCTACTTCGGGATTCTTTGTTTGTTTCCCTTTGTCCTAGTGTCTTCCCGAGTCAAGAGCTGCATCTCTAGGGCCTTCAGTATCCTTTGGTTCCATCTCGGAAACGCCCAGACTCCCTCCTCGCAACACAGTGGGAAGACAACTTCGTCTGTGTTCCTGAAATTTCAATACAGAGGCTGTGTCTTCGGGTGCTAAGGATCAGATCCGAGCTAGCACTTCCTCATAAGACCTCGCCCCTTGGAAAATGTCATCCGGGGGTGAAATCTCATGTTCAAACCTCTTTAGCCCATAATTAGTTAAATGGTTTCTCACAACTCTCTGAGGATCATGTTTTTTATACTCGATGGAGACCAAATTTAGGTCTTCTATGGCTTCAGCCTCGGCTTTGGCATGCCTGAAATACAATAAAGAATAAGAATTTAGCTGAATGGGAAAAGACGGCCACACCTTCTTTGAAGATCCTTTGAGTTCTTTACTCACCCCGCCAATCACTATTTATCGGGCGACCTCGCAACAAGCCAGCTTGTCGGGGATGAACAATGGTAGTGCAAGCGGGGGAACAGTAGCCCCGAACACTCTGAAGTAGGAGAACTCTGCCTCCACGTACCAGTCCACTATACCACTCATATTTGCAGAAATGTTGTCCGAGATAAGAGGTGGTGGGTGACCAAAAATGGCGTTATGCAGGGGCACCATCACCCAGTTGAAAATTTCGTATATGAAATTGTCCGCTTTATTTTCCCACAGTTTGTCGTGATACACATGTACGGGTTTTTCTTGGGCTGGATTCCAAGCCCAGCTCATCAAGGGGAATGGTATCATGGAACATATCGCGTCCATAATATATGCAAACATGAAAAATGAGGACGGTCTCCCACTTGCCTTTTGCTCCCGATACTCTGTGACCCGGTTGGCCAAACTGTCCAAGAGTATCTTTGCCCAATTAAATGAGCAACCTTCTGCGACCCGAAACATGAGAGGCACCCACGCAATGAAGAAATGTGATGTGTCCTCTCTCCCAAATAATCGGCATGTCATCATGGCCACATAATTATACTGTGGCTCCAGTGAAGCGATTGAATAAACGCCCTGGTCATTTGCTCTGAATTTCACGGAGCATGAAACCCAATCCTTTATCAAACCGGGCATGGTTTTATCATATTGTGTGCACTCCTTCTCTTTGAACTCCTCCAGGAATTCAGCACCATACGTGTACTCAGATGTAGTCGGGAGCTTATACATGGTTTGGATATGCTCCGGCCTAAAATTCCCGACCGTGACCCGCTGGTCGTTCATGATAGTTCTGGTGGGTAGGTCTATGTGATCCAACGCCCATCGGATCATATCACAATATGGGAGAAACTGTGGTCTGGTTGCTACCCTGTGCATTCCGGATTGAACAACTATCTTGTATTTGGTGTTTAGGTCGTCCTTTTCATTATTGTCTGAGTCTGAATAATTCACCAACTCCGATTGCAGAATGTCTGAAACAAACGACCAACTAGGGACCGAGTCAACACTTCGGGGCGAAGTGTCGGAGACATTATCCGAGCCTTGTCCTGCGACCTCGACATTCGCCTTTGCTACTTTCCATGGAGCCATAGCTGAAGCTTGCATTTTCTCCCTTCTGCGATAGAACTATGTATACATGCAGAAATTAGTTCGCTCAGAAATGACAACCTCTGTGTTCTTATGAAAATGTGTTCGTTATAATAAAATGAAAACTCTTATATATATTTGAAAATTTGGTACTTTTCGAAATAAGCCTATCAAATCGTAATTAAAAACAAATTTATTGCGTAAAATCTAATCTTGTATGCGTGGATCTACCCTATTTTTCCATAAATGTCATAAATTTTTGGCGGTTTGACAGTCAGTCGAAGTAGGGAGAGATATGGCTACCTCGGGAAACATGTAGGCCTTGGGGCGCGGGATATATCTTGCCTTATCTTAAATTATCAAATCTTACCAATGTTAATCAATTCCTCGTTGTTCGCTACTTCGTGTATTTTCTTTTAACATTTTGAGTCCCCAACTTGCGAGATCGCGAGGACCGACTTTGTCTTGATTAACAGTAATCGCAATTTGGAGCATCATTAATTTTTTAATCGATTTATTCGCCATATCATAACTTGAAACTTCGAAGACAAGTTTCTGGGAGATTAGTATGTTGAGTCATGAAACCGTGAGATGGCGATAATTAAGACTCAACTAATGGGAAGAAAATCTTAGATTAGGCGATTAACTAATCATGCTATAATTACGTCGCGACTTCATGAGTCGGGGTTTTAGATGCCGTAACTTTCGAAAAGATAGTGTCGAGTGGTGAAACACTGAGAACAGATTTTAACCATGGTTAGCCTTTTTGCCTTTAATCCTTGACCAGGGTTAGCCCAAAATAACCTCGTGTTCTCGGCTCTCGGAATTGTAAAAATAAAAATTTTAACTTGGCGAACGCCGAGGCGCGAAACCCCAACGACGTCTAATCACTGAGTTAAAAGATTTTACCCTGGTTACTGTCTTGAGTGAAAATTTAAAACGACTTCACCGTTTCGTGACTCGGGACATGTGAATTCATGGGTTATAGTATCCGACTTGCGAGATCCCGAAGTAAAACAAAGAGAGCGACATTCTTACGAAAGAGAATTTGTTTCGAGAGTAGAAAAGCATCGTTGCTTACGTAATAAGGTTGCAGAGTTTTCAAAGTCTCGGGGGAAAAATCAAAAGACCATCTTTAGATTTCAAGTATCAAAAATTGAAAATTGTGAAGGGTAAAAATAAAACAAGGGCGGCTCCAACAGGTACAATGACTTATGGTCTTTGGTATCCTAGAAATCAGAATTTTCAATTAACTGCATATTCAGATGTTGATTGGGAAAATTGTTTGGATGAGAGAAAGAGCACCAGTGGAGGTGCATTCTTCTTAGGTGATTTGTTAGTATCATGTCTTAGTAAGAAGAAGGGATCTATGTCATTATCAACTACAGAGGCAGAGTACATTGCTTTTGACACCTGTTGCACTCAGATTTTATGGATGATACAAACTCTTACAGATTTAAAGGTAATTTATACTGATCTAATTCCACTTCAATGTGATAACACCAGTGCCATTAGTGTCTCCAAGAATCTTTTTATCCATTCAAAGATGAAGCATATACCAATAAAGTATCATTTTCTCAAAGAGAAGGTCACAAACAGAGTTGTTCAGCTGAATTATATTCCTTCCACGGAACAAATTGCAGACATCTTTACTAAACCCCTAGCCAAGACACCATTTGAATATATCCATCAAAAGATGGGTGTCATCCCTTCTCTCACCTAAGAGAGTCCATCCTATGAGTGGGAGTATGTGTTGGTTGAATATCTGATACCTCCAAAAAGTACTGCAATAGCTCAGGGGGATCATGTTTTCTTTGACATTGATTTCAAAGGGGGAGAAAAGGTGTGGTCTGGATGCTACAGTTGGTGGTCTAATCATAATAGTGAAGCCTTTCAGGTTTTCCATCAATGCCAAAGGGGGGAGATTGTTGGCATGTTTTACAAGAAGAGTATGCTTGTCATTGATGGCAAGAACAGCAGCGACGATGGAAAACAGTAAAATTATAAGCTCGAGAGGAGGAGTGAACAGGATGTAGAGATCAAAGAAGCTCAAGAGGAGGATCGTGACCATTGGATCTGCAAGCCAGACAGGAGGAGGATCGTGACCATTGAATCTGCAAGCCATATCAACGATAGGGATGAATTGCAGAGATTGAAAGTAGAATTAAACAACTCTCTAGTTCTAATCACACAATCGGTATATATCGGCAGATCTCATAATCCCAAATATAAAGGATTGTGGTTGATCTAACAAATGATCATATTAAGTCATGATCATCGGATGCGCAACCTCCAGATTAACGGCAGGGATAGATTGCGGAAATTGAAAGAAGAATTAAATATCATGCTATTTCCAATCCCATAATTAGTCAGGATCGTCAGATCTTATAGCCTCAAAGATCGAAGGTTGTGGTTGAGTCGCCAACAGCACACAACTTCAAATTGTGGAGTTTGGGCGACGAGTTAAATCACTCGCAAGTTGTGGTTCCGCAATCATCATCAACCATTGATCTGCTTCAAGTGTTTTCATTTCCGTTGGATCACTTTAAAATGGAAGGATAGGATAAGCGGGGAAAAAGTTGAGAATTTGATTATCCAAATACCCGTCAGCCGTCAGATCAAACCAGAATTCATGTCATTTGTCGAATCATATTAAAGTGGAAGGATAGGATAAGCGAGGTAAGATCTGAGATCTCATTTATGTGAATTTATTTCAGTCATTGGATCATTCTAATTGGAAGGACATGATAAGATAGAAGAGCTGCATCACAGACAGATCAAGCCATTGATCTAAAATCCTAATCAAATGAACATCATTCACTTTGGGTATAAATATGTGAGGAGGTTACTCTCTGGAAAAATCTCACTTCAAAATTTTAAGTTTGAGATTTGAAATTCCTGAAGCCTAAAGACTCGGAGAGACGAAATAAATTCTCAACCGTCGAATCATACAAAGTAAGCCTCAGTCGTTCGATTCAAGAGGACATGTGAAAGACCACAGTGGAAGACCACATCAGCAAGGATATATGGCAGATCACATCAGCAAACCTTTTCAGCAAGGACATGTGGCAGACCATGTCGGCAAGAACTCATGGGAGACCACATCAGCAAGGATACGAGTTATCTAATTTGAAAGATCACTTCGGGTGTATTCTCGACTGTTGATTGAGAAAGGGGACACAAGACCGTTGATATATTTTTTGATTGAGAAGGACAGGTGTCAGCAGATCATCGACTCTGGAAGATTGACATAAGGAGGAAAGCAAGGTTTGAGACTTGAAACTCCCGAAGCCTGGATCACGAAATAAATCACAGTCGTTGATTTAGGGAGGTTAGATCTGATCCACAGATCATGAAACGACAGATCTGAATTGTCCATTTAGGAGAACTGTCAAGATCATGATATCAATGGTCCCATCACATTGCGAGGTTAGAATATGCTTGGGTCTTAATTTTTCATGAACGGGATGCAATTGAAACCATGGTTTTGAAGAAATGGTATGTGGAAGATCGAGGTAAATTGCAGGGTGAAAAGCAATTTGATTCAAACCACCTGATCCGAAATCGGATCCAGAAGCCTGACAGGGCTTGAAAAATGCCCAAAAATGAAAGTGCTCAGAATTCGATGAAACCAATGACATTGCATCCGTCTCATTTTCCTAACTCCGGTGGTATATTTACTTTGTCAAACGGGCTCCGTATGTGAAAGTTATCGCGTTCTGATCGGAAGCCCAAACAGGTAAAAAGTCAAAGGTCAACTGGTCAAAAGTCAATGTTGATGACATCAACATGTTGACTGTGCAGGAGATGACATGGCACTCTCTGGATTATGGTGATTGGGCAGGTTCGCTGACAAGGCAGACATGTGGCAGAAAACTGGACCAGTCAATAGCTGACAAGTGGCATTAATCCGACAAATGGGGAGATGCCACGTGGCCCAGTCATGGGCAGCCACGTGGCACCCAATCATCAGTTGAAGTGGCATGTTAAAAAAAATTGTTTTGGGGTCCATGGGATTTGAACCCATGACCACCACCAAACCCAACACCTTAAGAAATGGTCTTTGCCAATACACCAAATTATTTCTTATGTTGTAAAACCCACATTATGATATATATTGCAAAGTATTGTATGGAGAGGGGCCAGGGCTTAGCCCTTTGGGCTAGCGCTTGGCCATATGAACCCATATGACCCTGTCAAGGGGGCGCGCACTGGGCAGAAGGGGGATTACGCCCAAATTAACTATATTATAGTTAAAAGTGGGTTTTTAACTACTTTTTGAGTTTTAGTTGTAATTAAGCCCATTTTTAATGGTTTTTGGGAGTTATTGGGTAGTTTTGGAGCCTAACTTCTTGGAGGAAGTTGGAGATGAGCAACCAACTTCCCAGCTATATAACCAAGGCTTGTTTGAGGCTAGGGAACAGATTTTGGGGGCATTCAGAGAAAAATTATGCTGAGGAGAAGCCAAGCCAAAACCATTTTGAGGCAGAGAAGCTTTTGAGGAGGAGACTTTGTCGGATCATTTCTGGGAGCTCCGGATGTTTGTTTTGCGTGATGTTTTCTTTGCATGGTTCTAGAGATCTGGAAGAACATGACTAGATCAATCTTGTAGCCATTTGGCATTGTAGTGATGTAATTTTGAGCATTTGAACAGAAATAAAGAAGCCTCCCCCACAGAGAAAAGGCCCGGAGACGTAGGCAAAGTTGTGCCGAACTCCGTTATCAATCTGCGTGTTATGGTTTGTTGTCCATTATTTCATTTCAGATCTGCATATGTGTATATGGATGTTATAATTCCTTTTCTTTCCTCATTCCTTCACTAATTTTCTCAAATGGTTAATTAACGCATGCAAAATTAAAACTCAACCATAAGTCATTAAAAGATCCTACGGATCACCACCTTTGGATGTGCCTGCAATCTTTTGGTCACATGAGATCATCGCCCAAGGTCATATCGAGAAACAGAGCTAACGCTCACTAGACCGATATTGGGAAAGCGCCTTTTGAATAGGCGTTTGGTCACCGTCGATGGTCACATGAAGGTAGGAGCTTAGAAGCCAAAGAAGCCAAAACGACTGATTGTAGTTACCAGAGATGATGAAGAGTTGCAACTGCGAGAGAAGCCAAAATAATCTCAATATAACACCCACTAGTGATGAACAGGTTTAGGATAACTTCTAAAGAAGCCAATAGAATCTCAAGATAACCCCCACTAATGATGAACGGATTCAAAATAACTGTCATAGAAGATGAAGAGTTTGAATGATGATCAGGCAGAGGACTAGGCATGAGAAATATATGCAGAACAAAGAGGAGAGTGATTCATGAATTGATTGTGAAGGGTGTGGGGAGCATGAGACGATGAGCAGGATCTGAAGTGGATATTAGAGGCGTAGTGTATAGTATGTAGAAGCAGAACAAAGCATAGAAGCAAAAGGAGGCAGAGGATACATGGAGTTGTAACATACCATATCAGAGACAGAGAAATTAAGTAAAGTTTTATATCTCATGGTGGTAGGGTGGTGCTAGGGAGGATTGTTGTTCTCAGAGTTTCAAGTGTGTGCTTGAACACAGGGAGTTGTAGCTCCCATCTGGTTGCAGCCAGAAAAACCAGGGTGGCAAGGAGGTGCAAGGGAGAACTATTGTTCTCTTTTATACAGGTTGGTGCCTGTGTGACTGGAAGTTGGTGCTTCCATCTAGTTGGTGTTGGAGCACTCGGGGAGTTGGTACTTCCTTCTAGTGGGTTCTAGAGAAACCAGAGATTTGGTGCTCTCAAAAAGTTGTTTCTTGTAAAACATAGGTGGTAGCCTAAAAGGGAGTTGGTGCTCATAAGAATGATAATGTACAGAAAATAAAGACTACTTATCATATTAAGAAGAAGAGGTTTTCTCCCTTTATGGGTTTCCTCAGGAAATATCCGTCTCTGTATATTTCATTTGTGTGATTGATGTTAAATATTCTATTGCTTAATTCCCTGCATTATTGTGATCACCATTAAGTATTCTGCAAAGAGTTTAAAATGGTCATAATTGTTTAAGTACAGTAACAACTGATTCACCCCCCCCCCACCCTCTTAGTTGTCCAACAGACACCATATCTAATATGGAGGCAATATTATCTTGATCAACTACCAATCCATTATTGAAAACTACGTGCCCCAGCAGTGTGCCAAAAGGTGTACAAAAGATGCACTTCTTCAAATTTAGAGAGATCTAGAGTTGATGGCATCGATATGGCATCAAGTGAAGGGATTGAATGTGCTTGTTTAGCAAGCTGAATATTTTTTAGTCATCCAAATAAAATTTAAGAAACTTGTGGATAAACTATTTGGATGTTGTGACCACTATTTGAGAGAAAACAATAGGTGCATTCTTCAATCCAAATGGCATCACAATGTGAGAAAATGACCCCCACTATGTTGCAAAGGTGGTTTTGGCTTGATCCTTCTCCACGATCTGAACATGATGATACCCCAAAAATTCATTTGTAAAAGAGTAGGATTCATGTCCTCCAACACTCTCCATGTTAAGAACCAAACATCAATATAGCATAGAAAAACCTCAGGAAAAGTACTCAACGCCTTGAAAAAGAGATAATTTCAGATAATAAGCCTCTTCGAGGGGGCAACCTCCTTTTACCCCACTTAAATGTTCAAGTCCAAGATGATTCAAAATGAAAATGTCTCCTTGGTATAT
>JASDQU011377280.1:0-19209 GCA_032191745.1 Picea mariana
AGTTCCCCATTCAGAAAAGATGATTTTACGTCCATCTAATACATTTAAATATTTTTGGAGCATGCATAAGCTAAAAGAAAACGGATTGCTTCCATTCTGGCAATTGGGGCAAATGTCTCTTCAAAGTCGATTCCTTCAACCTGTGCATATCCTTTAGATACCAATCTAGCTTTGTTCCTTGTAACATGTCCATATTCATTCAATTTATTCCTGAAGACCCACTTTGTGTCAATCACATTCTTATTCTTTGGTCTTGGAACGAGTTCCCAAGTGTCATTTTTCTCTATTTGATCCAATTCTTCATCCATGGCCTTATTCCAAAATTCATCATTGTTGGCTTCTTCGAAACAATTTGGTTCAATTATAGATAAGAGTGCTAGGTGTGTTTGTTTTGGTAAACGGATTTTTCTTCTAGTCTCAACTCCTGCATCTTTGTTTCTGATAATCTGATCTGAAGGATGATTCTTCTATACTCGTCTGCTAGGTGTCTTTGGAGACACTTCCTAAACTTGCTCTTTTGTTTCTATTGGATTCTCTTTATCTTTCTCTTCTACTTCTTCTTTGTCTTCTACTTCTTCTTCTAAGGGTTGTTTCATTGATCTATTTTCTTCTTCCTTTGATTTTGGTCTGCCTGTTTCATCAATTGTCACGTTGATGTTTTCCACAACTTTTTTCAATCTTAGATTGTAACATTTGTATGCTTTCCTTGTACTTGAGTAACCAACAAGTATTCCTTTGTCCACACAAGAGTCAAACTTTCCCATTCTTCCATCTTCTCTTTTGATATAACATTTACTTCCAAAAACTCTGAAGTGCTTTACATTTGTTGGTCTTCCTTTCCATAGTTCGTAAGGAGTTTTGTCCGTGTTGTTTTTGAGCATTACTCTGTTTTGAATGTGGATTATTGTATGAACTGCCTTTGTCCAAAACATATCTGTCAATTTTAAATCCATTAGCATTGTTCGAGCCATTTCTTGTATTGTCATTTTCTTTCTTTCAATAACTCCATTATGTTGAGGTGTCATAGCAATGGAGAAATGCCTTTTTATTCCATGATTGTTGCAGTGGTCCATAAATTCCTTTGAGGTGAACTCTCATCCATTATCATATCTCAAGCATTTGAGTTTTGAATCCATTTCATTTTCAACCATTTTCTTATAGATATTGAAGTTTTCAAAAGCTTCTGACTTATTCTTGAGAAAGAAAACTGCAATCATTCTTTTATAATCATCAACTAATAACATAAAGTATTTCTCACCTTTTAAGCCCTTTGTTTTAGTTGGTCCAACTAGATCAGTATGCAGAATTTCCAGTGGTATTGTCATTGAATATTCCTTTGATTTGAACCTGGTCTTTGTTTGTTTTCCTTGTTGACAATGCTTGCATAAAGTGTTGGTTGGTTTCATAATTTGGGGCATTTCTCCGACTAATTCTCTTTTGCTAACCTTGACAAGGTTATGAAAATGTATGTGACCCATTCTTCTGTGCCATAGCCAACTTTCATCTTCCTTTCCTAGACAACACTTTTCATTTCCAATTTCATTTAACACATATAAGTTGCTTGAAGTTCTTGCAGCTGTAGCGACCAATCTCCCTGAACCTTCTTTTCTTATCTCACACTTTTGTGAATCGAAAGTAACTTTATGACCTTGGTCACACATTTTACTCATACTTAGAAGATTATGTTTCATATCTTCTACTAGTAGAACATTTTCTTCCTTTTCATTCTTCTTCCCAATTCGGATTGTGCCTTTTCCAATTATTTTGGCTGAATCATCATTTTCGAAGGAGACTGATCCATCTCTTTCCTTTTGTAATGTAAGAAACTTGTCTCTATCACCTGTCATGTGTTTTGAACATCCACTATCAACATACCAACCACGTTTCTTTTGTTTATATTGTAGAGCGAGTGTGCATTCTTCATTGCTATATTGATCCTGATTTCTTATCCATGTTCTTTTCCGAGGTTCATGTCTATGATTGTTGTTGTTCTATTGCAGGTCTTTAGGAGGGACTTTCATTCTGCAATCTTTGGCCATATGTCCAAAATTGTTACATTTGTAACATTCCACTTCAGTGCTCGAATATTCAAACCAGTTGTAACTTCTTCTTTGTGTTTCACTATGCCTTCTTGGATAACCCCTTTGTGTATTATTCTCAAAGTAGTTATTGTTCCTGTTGTTAGCTCTGCAATTCACAGATTTATGTCCAAAATTATTACATGTATAACATAAACCAAAAAAAATAGTTTGATACCATAGAGTTAAGGATCTTCTAAAAGGAGGTGCTCTTGTGAATCCTTATTCTTCTTGAGGCCTATCTGTCGGTTGTTTATTCTGAAATCTGAATCTTCTCGGTGCAGGAGTGTCCCTGTAATCTTCCTTGTATATCTTCCTATCCCCTTTAATTGTTTCTGCATAGATTTTCGGATATGTTTCTTACTCTGTTGTTTTGGAGCTTGATCCCTTTTATGTCTGGTTGTATCCAAGTCCGGTCTTGTCAAAATGAGATTTTTGACTGTTGATAATGTCATCCAAAACTTTTGATCTATTCTGCATATTTTTCTTTTGAATATCATTTCTTAATGTGACAATCTTTGCTTCCAAGTTTCCAATGATCCTGTCATTTTCTTCTAGTTGTTCTTTGAGTGATTCTTCAATTCTTTTATCTTCTTCTATTTGAACCTTCAATTTTGTGATCATTTGTTCTAGTTCTTGAGTGTCTTCTTTTTTGTCTAGTTTTTCTTGTAGTTTCTTCTTCTTCTTCTTTTTTCTACTGATAACTTTTATGGCACACATTAATTCTTCTTGAAAGTCAATTTCTGTCTCTTCAATTTCTTCTTTGACTTCTTCACATTCTTCTTCGGCTTCTTCATATTCTTCTTCGGAGTCTTCTCTATCAGAGTCCTTTACTGCCATGAATAGAACTCTTTCTATCTCACTGTCACTGACTTCATCTTCATCTGATTATGAGTTGTCTCCGTTGGTGCATAAATTTTTCTTGAAAACTTTCTTTGTAGTTCTTTTGCCTTTATATGTGTGTTTCCCTTTTGAGTAACCTTCATAATTTCTCTTTTTCTTATGAGGAAATTTGTTAGCAAAATGACCAATACCATCACAATTAAAACAAATTAAAGGAATCTTAACTTTATACCTATTGTCGGTTCCCTTGTTCATTCTTTTGACGAAGTTGGCCACTTCTTCATCATCTTTCGATTCGTCATTGTTGTTACTATATTCTTCTTTTTTATTTTGATTTGATCTTTTGGATGCTTTGAAGGTTGCTTCTTTTACATCTGTATTTTCATGTTCAGTTCTCATTTTGTATGCTGTGAATATTCGATGCAGTTCATCCATGATTATTGAGTTTAGATCCGATCTTTCTTCTAATGTTGATATCTTAGGGTTAAATCTCATAGGAAGAGATCTTAGTACCTTTTGAACAATTACAGATTCTTCGATTTCTTCTCCCAATCCTATGATTGCATTCACTGTTTCATCGACTCGTAAGAAGTAGGCTACAATATTCCCATCTTCCTTCATTTTTAGTTGTTTGAACTGACCTCTGTAAGTTTCAAGATTTGCTGCTTTGACTTTTGTATCTCCTTCATAAATATTTCAAAGCTTGTCCCAAATATCTTTGGTGGATTTACAATGTGCAAATTTGGTGAATACCATATCACTGAGACCATTCAAAAGTGCATTTTTGGCTTTGGAATTATTCTCACCGAGTTTCACTGTTTTTTTCATTTGTTGGTGAAAATTTTGGTGCTATGTATCCATCTAAAATTGATTGCCAAACTTGAAATCCTTGTGCATGTATATATGTCTTCATCCTTATGCTCCAAAAAGCATTCTTTTGTCCATCAAACTGTGGTATTCCATTTTTATTCAAGTTGGGACTCTCCATGATCTACCTTTCAGTGGTTAAACTGATTTCTGAAGGAATCTGCTTGGATACCAATTGTTGGATTACTGAGAGCAGGGGTGAATCAGTAATAGTGTAATTATAATCTTTTTTCTCCAAATAATCCAAGTGTTATATCAATGTAGAATATTATCCAATAATGAGCAATAAGAAATGAACAATCACACACATACACAGTATACCATTATTTTACATGGAAACCCAAATCGGGAGAAAACCACGGAATGGTTTTTCTTATATGTCTTGAATAATTACATTCATTGGAAGCACCAACTTCCTTTGTTTTCTAGATGCAACTGGGAGGAGGCTCCAACCCCCTAGTTTCTCAGGCTACAACCTGAGGGAAGCTCCAACTCCCCAATTATCTGGCTATAACCAAAAGGAGGCTACAATCCCCTATGTTATCCGACTACAACCGGAAGGTGGCTACAACCACCTGTCCTTGCCTCGTCCAATTGCACTAAAGTAGAAGTAGAATTATGGAACCATTGTCACGGTATCACTATGAGATATACCGTTGTAAACATGTACCAATAAACCTGAACCATGCATCAACCTGTACATCAACCTATATCGTAAACAAGTGCATCAACCATGCACCAACCTGTACCTCAACCTGTAATCAACCTGCACCATAAACAAGTGCATCAACCATGTACCAAGTATGTACCAGTCACATTTCAAGTACTCATCAACTATGACTCATCAAGATGTACCAACATCATCAACTATACACCTCATGTATGTGCCAACTCATCAAGTACTTGTCTCAACCATGTACCCAACTTGTACCTCAATCAAAAGCCCTCATCAATTTCATCATCCAAATATGATTTGTAACTCTGTAATAGACCTAGTTTATATGATCACATACCTGCAAACCTTCCTTAACTTTAACAACAAGAGACTAGCATTTTCATCAAACTTTTCTTTAGTCTCACAAGACTAGTTTTGGATTATTCAAAAACCCTAACTTGAAATAATCATAACTTTGTACTTGTAATGAATAAAGATCTAAAACTGATATACAATTTTCTTCAGTATGTTTTATGCAATTCTTCCAGGTTTCACTACTTGGAACCTCTCATAAAAGGAGTTATATAAAAAATGGCACACCTTGTTGAATTCTGGCTTATTCTAGAGAGCGACCTTGTAGAGCGTTCCCCGCACGGAATATTTGTTGAATAGATCTGAAATTGTTGAAAAAAATACTAAAGACTATAATATAACCAATACATTTGGTCTTACTACATTTGGATCTATTATGAATAAGTTATGACCTTTTTACCCGAAACACCTTTTTTTGACTAGTTTCAGGACTAGCCACAAACCCTATTTTCCATGGAGTTTAACTCCAAATATACAAAGAACCACAAGCTGAATTTTTTAACACAGATACTTGGATATTTTACCTCAATGGAATAGGAATTTGACGGTCTGAATCATCCTATAAAACAATATATTGCGAAAATGGTGAAAGGACCTATAAAAAACATACCTTAGATTTCGGCTTAGATATCCTCTGGTTACCTCAGACACCTATAGGTATTCAATATGATCAAGTGTGTCTTAAATGAAAAATCCTTGCCTCTTATTTATACTCTCCAAGTAGCTTCCTTAAAAACATTTTCTAGGTCACTTTACCCACTTTCCTTATTTTAGGGTTAACCCACTTCTAATTTCTCCATTAAATTTATTATTTAAATAATTTATTTTGTATTCACTTTGAATTATAGTACACTCATCACTTCACTTTATTATTTACCTTCTAAAATCTCTTAAACCACTTTAACTACTTTGACCTTTTGGGGCTTCTAGATGACATATGAGGGTCCTCCAACTTTGTAAGGCCATAACTCTCAAACCGTGATGAGTTATGTGATGTTCCACATACCAATAGAAATGGAATGACATGTAATATCCATATAGAATAGTATTACCTAAAAATATGTCAAAACTCATACCATTATCCATCAAACAAACTTGGGTCCATTACCCAAACCTGGGGTCTCCAACTTCTCATGGCCATAACTCTCTAACTATGAGAATTTATGTGACATTCCACATACCACCAGAAATGGAATGAAAAGAACTATCCATCTAGGATTGTTTCACTGAAACATTCATGGAAATTCATCTCATTAATCCACAATCAACCATGGGTTCTCTCACCATACTTTTTAGGATAACTAAATCCACAAAGCGCCTTCCCGTGAGGGCTTTCACAATAAGGGGAGTACTTTGGATTTCATCCATCTATACTTCTTATCAACCATGACAAGACAATAATGATTCATCTTTACATCAAACAAACTTGGGTCCATTACCCAAACCTTTGTGCTATCGGGCTTTCTTCCAGGGTTGACATCAATGAAAACCAACCTTAATCAACAAATACCCCATGTACAACATGCTTATAACCAAGATTTACATTCATCCACTCAGAGTTCACCTTTTGAGACGTGTTTTGGGTACCTACCAAAGGTTCCTTTGGACTTGATCTATGGGAGAGATGTTGATGTGAATGAAGAATGAACAGAGGACAGAGCCTGCAAGTTCATCCAGAGGATTCAGTAGATACACCAGGCAGTCAGGGAACAGTTGGAGGAGAGTCAAGCACAGTATAAATCTTGGCATGACAAGCACATGGTTGATCATCAGTTCCAGGTTGGAGACCAGGTATGGCTTCACATCAGCAAGGAATGATTGAAGGGTGAAGGCAAGAAACTCAATCATATCCAATATGGACCCTTCACTATCTTGGAAAAAATTGGCACTAATGCTTTTCGTTTAGATATTCCACCGTATATGAAAATTTACTCTATTGTGAACATAGAGAACTTAAAACTTTTTGAGCCTCCCATGATCATGGATCAGGATGAGGAAGTTTTGATACCTCCAGTTGATGAGTTTTCACTTGAGTACTTGGATGAGTTATAGGAATATATCATCCTAGACAAAAGGACGAGGACTTCACACAGGGGTGATGTTGATTATCTTCAAGTAGGATTAAAGGGAACACATCCAAGCAAGGCAAAGTGGATTGAGAAGGATAAAGTGAGGGGACTTTTCCCTCACTTACCAGTTGATTTATGAAATCTTTTGGTGGTCTAAAAATCTCTCAGTGGGAAGGCGTGATCCAAAAAGGATCCAGAGAAGGCTAAGAATAAATCTAAATGCACAGAGGCAACTCAAGATGCCCAGAATGGCTTCAAAAGACAGAGAAAGGGAAAAACTTGGAAGTTCCAAAAAAATGGTGAAAATGGCATGATCGTGAAGAGTGTTTCGCAATATATCTAACGGCACAAATTGCTCGTCAAATGGAGTTACAGATCAAAAGTTATAAGTGGTCAAAGTTCATGTCAAACTTAGTAAAAAAATTTGAAAAGTTCAAGGTGACACATGACACATCCATACAACTGACGTGGCATAGTGTTGAGTTGGCATGGGATGACATGTCAAGGTCGTACAAATTGATGGAAGACACATGGGAAAATTAGGTGATGACATGTGTCATTTTCATGGACAAATGATATGGTGCCACGTGGCACCCCTTCAGTGGTTGGCATGTGACAAAATTTTATATGACTCCACAAGAGTTGAACTACTGACTTCCTGTTATAGAGAAACCCCCTACAGACAAGCGGATTCTCTCTTGGGCTCTAGACTCCTAATACCAACATAGAAAAGTGTTATTGTGAACACTAGAGGATTCTCTCTTGGGCTCTAGAATCCTAAGACCAACACAGAAAAGTGCTATTGTGGACACTGACTTTCCTTAGAATGAAGCTAAACTATTCAAAGAAGAAGAAGGAAGAAGAGTAAATACCTTTCTCTGACTTTTTCCCTTGCTCAATCTAGGCTGATCTATCTCCAAGTTCTTCATAAGTTTCTAAAATACAATGAGAAACAACAACGATACTTCCTACTCTACCATGGTTAGCTTCATAATGGATCTATGAAAGAAACAAGTTCATGAAACATACACAAACTTTAAAGGAAACAGGCCAAGCATAGATTTATATTAATGAAAACAAAGTGGGATGCTTACAGCCATGGATGTAGGTGCAGCAGCTTCACCAAGCTCTCTTTGTCCATACCCTTGCTAAAATAATCCACACACAGAATGTTGATGCTTCGATGATATCTCCCTTATGATATCATAAGTTTGATACTTCACAATGTCTCCATCACCCTTTCACCATGAGAAGGACTCGTTATGTAGGCATGGAGAGGCCTAACCACTTGAGATATCTTTAGGATAAGTTGAGGATTCTTCTCCTTCAGTTGTGGATCTTCCCTAGGATCATGTCTTGACCTCAGATTTGAATTCAACTACCTTCAGAGATTGAGGGGATTCTTCCCCGATGTGTCTCAACAGTCCAAAATTCGTTCAAAAAGGGCAGCACTCCCTCTGAATGGGGCACAGAGCATTGCAACGCTCCCCCAAAAGAGGGCACAGAGTGCCAACGCTCCCTATCAGTGCATAGGGGAGCGCTACCTTCCCAAAATGATATTTGAGTGGGTTTCTCAGTGGCAAAAGACTTCTACTCCTTGTCAAATGATTTCTCCTCTTCAAAACCAGTCTTTTAAGGTATCTTAAGTGTCCTTATGATGTCGTTAGAGGCACGACATAGGCAAGATGACAACATGATTTTGTGACACTTGTGACACTTGCGGAAAAAATGTGACACTTGTGACATTGGTAATGACAACACTAGGCCATCATCATAATGAGTAATTTTGATGTGTAACACTTCCCTAGCCCAAAAGCCTTACAATTCCGCACCAACCAATACACCACTATATAGTTCTTATTTGTAATGTGTTGCGAAATATATTTAAGTTTAATGTTTCATGCGGGCACCAAAGGAAAGGGGCTAGGCCTTCGGCCCAACCCCTCATTATATGTTAAATCCATGTGACCATGTCCACTGCTAACACCAAATATTCCAACCGCCAAATATTCCAATCCGTCATATTTAGCAAGTCTTCCATATTCTCTGTCGGATATTCTAACTGCCTTCCAATTTAACTATATCCTCCATATTTGGAAAAGCCCACCAAAAATTTTTGAACCATGCATATTAAAAGGAGGACCGTGGGATTCAACCTCAAAACCTCCGCCAACCAACGCCCTAACTTAGCCTACGCTAACCACTCCACCAACGACTTCACTTATTGCATAACCGCCACAATTTTGTATAAGAAGCACATCTCCGCCAATGTACGAGACAGAAGAGATGTGAGACCGAGCGTGTCCATACGTTACATATTTTTTCAAAATTTTCGAGACATACTAGGCATATATTTCAAGATTTTCCAGTCATTTATTGTAGATGCAATGGCACGATAACTGAGGCAGGGGTGTCTCTTGGGCTTGAAAGTGTCAAACTGGGGTCAAGGTGTGGAGACAGTCATTTTTAGGTAAAAAGACACCACAAACGCAGTGGTGGTGTTAGTTTTCTTATCTGAGCAAATCTTTTGTAGATTAACTCCAAAATGAGGTATACTTATGTATTTTGCCCAATTCTTTTGTGGAGTTAATAAAAAGACCTACCCATTTGAGAGAAGGACCCAGAGACATAGTCCACCAGGGACAAACTCCATTATCAAGTTCTTTTTTTTCATATTGCATGCTTATATATATATTTCCTTTTGATCTTTTCCTTCTTTATGGTGTACTTTTTTTTATGCTCATTTAATACGATTCTTTAATAAGCCACCTGACGAAAATATCTCGTATCATGTTCATATTAGAGAAGTCATCTTTGACTTGAATTGTTGAGTATGAATTCTTACTAGGGCCAAGCATAAGTCAGGTGAATGAACTCTTAATACTTTCAATCCTATAGTTGGTCATGCATCCCGAAGGAAGAAGATGGCAGAAGATGACAAGCATGATGAACACGAGAAAAACTTTAACATGGTATTCTATCGCATGTCATAAATAGTTGAATGAATGTATGGAGATTAAGAGAATGGGATGAAGAAGAAAGGGAAGAAAAAGGAAGCACATGTATATGATGATGCTTCGGTAAATCAAGGGGCTGGAGGAGACCCTCCTAAGCCTCCATCTTTGCCTTCAAGTTCTAGTTCTTCTTCCTCTGAGCATTCTCATCATTCTCATCATTCTAGCCATAAAGCCTCTTTTAAGAAACCATTATTAAATCTTGATGTAAAGTTTTATTTACCTATGTTTAATGGAGATGATAATCCTAAAAAGATAGATAATTGGACCTGACAGGTTGAAGTATATTGTCATGTTCAGCATATTGACGAAGAGGAAGTTAAAGTGAAATTGGCTTATCTTCGGTTGGAAGGCACCGCTCTCATATGGCGGGAGAGAAAGCTACATGATAGAAGTAAGTGTGGTAATCTTCTTTCCTCGTGGTCAGAATTTAAATCAAAGATAAGAAAGTAGTTCTATCCATTAGGGTATTTACATAAAGCGATGATGGAATGGCAAACTTTAAGGCAGAGTAAAGGTCAAATTGTACAAAGTTTCACAAAAGAATTTAGGAAGAAATCTCTCACATTTAATATTCCTTTGGATTCTTATGATACTTTAATGAAGTATATTGACGCACTTCACAGTTATATTTGTCATACTTTTCTCTTGTTTAACCCCACTAGTCTTGACGAAGTTTGTGTGCAAGCCACTCACCTTGAGAATAGGAGGAAACATGTTCAAGAAGATCCCATGAAGAAACCTTCCAATTTCCCACACAAGAATTTCAAGAAGTTCAAAAGGAAGGAAAAGAAGACCGCTACAGTGATGAGAGAAGGAGGAGAAACATCTTGCACTCATTGCAAGAAGAGGGGTCATGATGAAGAACATTGTTGGAAACTGCATCTAGAAAAGAAATCGAAATAGTTCTGTGGAAAGGGGAAGACAAATATTGTTGCTACATTACAGCAAGATCTTGGTTCTGATTTAGGAGATGAAGGAAAGATCACAGCGGTTGGAGTACAAGGTAAATATTCTATTCATTCTAGTTCAATTTCTAGTGATGAATCTCATATTGATGAACAAAAGAGAAATGAGTTATTTCATATATGAGTTGTAGCTAAGCATACTAAGATAGATACATTATTTGATTCAGGTTCCCAAGTAAAATTAATATTTGAAGCACTTGTCAAGAAGATGGGTCTGGAAATGAAACCACATTGAAATCCTTATCTTCTTGGTTGGGTATGTGATGAAGAAAAACTTAATGTCACCGAACAATATAGGATCAGATTTGTTATTGCTTCAAAGTTGATTGATGAAGTGGATTTGGATGTTGTACCACTTGATATATGTGGCATAGTGTTCAGAACTCTATATCTTTATGATAGAAAAGAAGTATTCTTTCATCATGAGAAAAAATACCACTTTACTAAAGGGGGAGTGGAATATATTGTAAGAGCTCACAGCATGAGGGTAAATACAAAACTTGTTAGTGCGGGGCAAATGAAAATACTCATAACCACTAATAAGATATATATACTCATGGTCATCAAAGAGAAATATGCCAGGACAT
Organism: Picea mariana; assembly: GCA_032191745.1. Taxonomy (NCBI): domain Eukaryota; kingdom Viridiplantae; phylum Streptophyta; class Pinopsida; order Pinales; family Pinaceae; genus Picea; species Picea mariana. Next base: position 11,454 of record JASDQU011377280.1, read on the forward strand.
CCGACGCTTTCCAAGGATGTGATCCACCTCATAAATAGGAATTAATTGATATTGTTTCTAAGTATGATGATATTTTTTAGGAACCAGATGGATTACCTCCTAAGAGGGAAATCCAACATGAGATACATCTTCAGTAGGATTTTCCTCTTCCTAATGTGGGCATGTGCAGGATGTCATTTGTGGAGATGACAGAGATCAAGAAGAAGGTACAGGGCTTATTGGATCTAGGGTTCATCAGGACCAGTTCATCTCCTTGTGTTTCTCCAATCGTGATGGTGCCAAAGAAGGATGGCACATGGAGAATCTATGTTGATTACCAGGCTTTGAATAAAATCACGGTGAAAAATCAATACCCTCTTCATCGTAAAGACAAATTACTTTATCAGTTGAAGATTGTTGTTTATTTCACTAAGTTGGATTTGCGCAGTAGATATCATCAAATCAGGGTTGCAGAACATGATGCATGGAAGACTGCCTTTAAAACCAAACAAGGATTGTTTGAGTGGTTAGTTATGTCATTTGGGCTTTGTAATGCTCCGACAACTTTCATGCATGTGATGAATGATGTATTCATGCCTTTCCTAGATGACTTTGTGATTGTATATTTAGACGGCATTCTTGTTTTTAGCGGGACTTGGGATGAATATGTGAGGCATGTAAAGCAGGTATTGGATACTTTGCAGAGGAAAAATTTGTATATGAAAATGTCTAAATGTGAATTTGGCAAGACTGCACTTCTATACTTAGGTCATATCATGGGAGGAGGACAATTGAAGATTGATCCTTCCAAAATTGAAGTAATTGTAAAATGGCATGAGCCAAAAAGTGTAACCGAAGTCCGAAGCTTCTTGGATGTAGTCCAGTATTGGAGGAGATTCATTCAAAACTTATCCTTTATATCATCTCCTTTGCATGCCTTAACCAGTGTGAAGAACACTTTTCAGTTGTGTGATCTTTAAGAGAAAGCTTCCAATGGTTACTTCAGGACTTTACACTTCGAAAATATTTCTATCATCATTCAAACGAAAACCCTAAAGTTGCGAAGCTCCAAAGTCTCGAAGTTGTTTTTTCGCAAAAATCTGTTAAAAAGTTCTATGGATGAGTTATTGGACACCTGTCACAAAACTATATCATGGGTTGACATGTGGCATGTATTTTTAACATTTATATCAAATCATTCACCTATTTTTAGATGACACGTGTCACACATCTTTTCTTGACACGACATTAGAGATGATGTGAGCACTACCACGTCACTCTGAGAAATTGTGCTTCGAGAGGAAAATAAAAGAGTGAGTTCAGGATCGCTGAAGTATCTAAATGTCAAAGCACTTGTTATCATAATGAATTAAAAATGTTTTAAAAAAAACAAATAAAACATCAAAATAAGTTTAATTAATCATGATTTACGTTTAATTAATCACTTCACAAATTCGGCCTTCGGAGGATCACTATTATCCTACATACAAAACTCCTGAATGTCAAAGTCCTGAAGTACTTAAGGTTAAAAATATTTCAAAATACGATTAATTAAAACATAAAATGATTAATTATTTATTAGCTTCTCCGAGAATTCGGCCTTCGAAATATTTCCATTGTTCTACTTTCAAAAGCTCTGAATGTCGAACTGCCAAAGATTAATTACATTTATAGTTGATTAAATTTTTACAGATCATGACGCCAGGTAATAAATTCCATTGATTTCTTGAATAAATGTTTTATCAATTAATCAATCCGAAGATTTTTTGACTTTATTATTTCCATGAATAAAAGCATTTCGAGCTTCAAATCATTTTGTCATTTGCAATCAGATATTTTCAGTGATTGAAAGCTTATCAATTTTTCTTATCACGGGAAGGTTAATTTCATTTTCAAAGAATTATGTCCCCATGCAAAGCAGAGAAGAAGTAGGAATCGTCAACTGAGGAATCCAACCCTAACATGGACATTCTTTCAGACACTACTCCTCGAATTTCATACACTATCAAGTCTTGGAAGCAGGTGTATGGCATTCTGGAGCATGAAATTATTCTCTGCCATGATGCTTCTGCTGAAGAATATGACAAAACATTCTCGGCTATACATTCAACTGGGCAAAAATGTTGTCAGATAACCTAGCTAAGGAGGTCACCGAGTACCAATATTTGAAGTCTAAGGGGAAACAGACACCTTTTTACATGTTTTCATACATCATGGACGCAATCTTCTTTATGACTCCATTTCCTCTCATGAACTGGAGTTGGACCCCAGCTTGTTTTGAATCCATACATTTTTATCATTCAAAGTTATGGGAGGAAAACTCCAAAGATTTCTTCTATGAAATATGTCATAATGTAATGATACCCATTCATGTGGCCATTTATAGACACCCTCCTCCCAGAATTTCAGAACCTATTATAGGAAATTTGGGCACAATTTCATATTGGTACATTGAAGATAATTTCTCTTACATTAGAGTATTTGGTTGTTCTATTTCACCTCACGCCCTTACAAAATTATTTCCTAATGGATTCATCTGCAGAGAAGTGGCATATCAAAAAGTAGTAGGAGGGATTACTAATGAATTCAGAGCACCACAAAATAAAGTATGGCCTACCTTTGCTATACAGGTTGGTATGTTCACATTACTTGATTTCGGGCATACGAAGGTCGAAGAAACAAATTTGGAGGAAATCAAATTGGTTGATATTGAATTCAAAAGACATGATCCTCATAAGGTGGTTGAGAATCATCTAGCTCATTTCAATATGAGGAGGTACATTCATGAAGATTCCCCTTATGATGATGTTTTTAAAGGAGTCAAAACTTATGAGGAAGTTCATAATAGAGTTCAGAATCTACTACCAGAACAACAGTTTGTCTTTCTTAGTTTTCAAAAAACAGAAGGACCATCCTTCCAAATATCTTACAAGGAGAATCTAATATTTCCTTGTCATCATAGGAAATAGCATCCACAAAGCCCCGAAAAGGTATCTCGACTACAGACCAAGCTAAAGAAGTGGAAAAGAATCTAGAGGAGTTAATTAAAAATGTAAATACACCAATGATAGGTAAAAATGATAAGGAGTTGTTAGCATATTTTGAGGCATTTATGAAGAAAGGACATGCTTTCCCTTTTTCACCATCATCTACTACTTTTGTTGTTCCAAGCGTCACAAGCCCAGAGAATTCCACTCCACTTACTTCTATTATTCTCTCACTAAATCCCATAGCCACAAGTTTTGAAAATCCCAGTTCAGAGGCTATTTGTATATATGGACTCACACCTATTCTACTTGATTAGATTCCTCCTTCAAGTTTCTTCTTCAACAGGAAAATAAAATCCATCATCAAAAGAGAATCTCAATAGAAGGAAGGAGTGGTCACTAAGAGACACATAATAGTGTATGATGGACATGAACAAAATGATCTTGAATTTGCCAAAGGAGTTACAAATTCATTAGGAGCCTTCGCCACTGCCAATCAACGGTCAGTGGATAATCTTACTAATAAGTTGCAACAAAAATCTCTTCAGGTTGAGCACTTGCAAAATGAGATGCAACGCGTAGAAATAACCTTCTGGAGTAGGATGAATTTTGACATCAAACATATCAGATTGGGCTATCAATAGCAAATGAAGCAACTACAGGAGAAACTGGAGGTGAGTGTCCAAAATCTGTAGTCAAGTAACTAAATGCTTTCTCAGCAAAATAGTTTAATTGAGCAGTTGCATACCCAAATAGTTGTACTAGAAAACACAAAAATATAATATGTTTCATTCAAAGGGAAAGCATCTTAGATAAATGAAAGGTTGGGAGTTGTTCAGTTAGATCTATATCAAGCCATGGATATTATCCATAAATATTATCAAAGGATCAACACTTCTCTAAAGAATATTTATGAAAAAGAAAAGGAAGCTTGTGCATCCAGATCCAAGTTCCAAGAATTTATTGTTTGGAGACAAAATGTGAACTTTCATGGTCTCACACCTTTTTCACAGTATGAGCAAATGAAGGGGGAAATGGTTGTAAAGGTTTGGGAGACAAACCTTGAAAAAATAAAGAAGTTGGCCAGAGAGGTTAAGTAGGCTTGTCTCAATTCCCTTGTTGTTGAGTCAGAGTTGGTTGAATTTAAAGATGATGTTATCTCCAATACACTTGGGCAGATCGAGATAGAAAAGAATAAATAAAATTCCAGGAAAAACAAGGAGAGTATATAGAATAAAATTCAACAAGTAAATCAGATTGATTTACAAAAGATAAATGAGATACTGGTAAAACTAGAGTTACAACACCAAGTTACAGCTCAGGCAATTAGGAAGATTCAAGAGAAACTACCACTAGTGCATAAAAAGATGTTTGCATTCGAGTTGAATGAAAACATTGAACCTTCTAGATTTTTGGTAGCATTAATGGAGATGTGTGATCAATTTAATGAGCAGAAAAATGTGAGCACATCTTCGAGCAAAATGAGGAGCAAAAGAAATGTCAACATATCAACCGTATCTTGGAAAAATATACATTTTGTTGTTAGATTTCAATTGTATTCTATATTTAGAGCTGAAAAGATGGAATGTCTAACTACTTCTAGTTAAGACAATTTTTGTATAAATAAGGAGATGTTAGATATATTCAAGGCTTCTTCTCACCAAATGTAAAAGAGATTGCTTATTGAATATCAATATAAAGAGAAGACGGAGATTTTAAGTCTCATTTCTATTGAGTTATGTGTTTCCCCTGTATTTCCATTTTTTTCTCACATTAGATTCTCTGTATGGTTCTTGAAAATTGAATGATTACAACTTATTAATACATCTACTATGATCTTAATGCATTGGAAGTTCGCTCAGCTACAGGTTTTCCTCTGTTCTTACTTTGAGTAAAAACAGTACTTGTAATCTGTGTGAGTTTCTACATTCTTAATCACCTGTCGAGGATACATCTCCTACTTTTCTTCTATTGTGAATGAGGTAAGACTTATCTATAATTGATCCCTTACTTTGTTCTAACAGTTTCATCAATCATTTCCACATCACATAAAATTATAATTTTGACTCAGAGAAAGAGATACTGCCTTTGTATTTTCTTATTATAAATTTCACTCAAAGTTAAATCTTAGAAAACTGAAGGTAGAAGAAAGCACTATAAAAAAACTTCTTTAATTTTATGATGCCTGACATTATTCTTCAAGCCTAGAATCAATCTCAGGAACAACAGTGATAACACACGAAATTGAAAAGACAAATTTGGGGTAGATGCATTTTTTTTGGGTGTGAAAGTGCAACAACAATTAGAAGGAATATTTGTTTTTCAAGCCAAGATGAAATAATTTTATTGGAGAAACTTGGGATGAAGGTATGCCAGGAAGTTGCAACCCCAATAGCACTTGGTGAAAAATTGACCATGAAAATACAAGTCCTAAATTGAATGCTACTCTATACAGAAGCTTGATTGGGATTTTGAAATTCCTCACTACAAACAGGTCAAGCATTATGAATGTAGTGTGTCTTGTATTTTGTTTCATGCAGGTTCCTCATGAATCCCATTAGTGTGCAAAAAAAAAAAATATTAAGGCATGTGAGTGGTACTTCAAGCTTTGGTATAATGTATTTGTTGGTCAAGCAGTCTTGAAAAAATTTTTTGCAGTTTTGATAAAGTTTTGAGGAAAAATCCTAAGTATAAGAAAAGTGTGTGGTGTAAGAAGGAAAGCTAAAGAGCACGCAGTTGAGGCGCACCCAGCAGAAAAGTGTGGAGAAGGAGGAAAGTACGCAAACGAAAGACATCGTGAAGCTTGAAGAATTAAGAAAGGAAATAAAGCATAACAGGAGAATGAAAACCCGACATTCCAGAAATAAAAGAACAACAAAAAAATGGCATGAAGACTGAAAATAATAAGAAAGACATCGAACAACTAGTTAACTAAGTTGGCCATGCATTGTAATGGGATATTTTTGTGATGAATAGATTAGGGTTTTTATCCCTAGATTTGTGTATAAATATGTAACGGGTTGGGAGATTAGGGGTTCAATGAGGTAATATTCTGATGAAGTTAGGTTATGATAGATATGGTTATGTTATATTCTAGTAATTGTTGATTGATACTGAATTCTAGATTTCTTGAATGTAGGAGTCGATGGTTCAGAAGAATGAATAAAGGAATGATAAAGAGATGTTACAGAATCATGTGTTTTCTTTTTTTTTGTACTTGATTATGAATACTATTTGCATGCCTCATTGAATAGCTTCATATGATAGTTAAGTATGGTGCAATGATTCATGATTGTGACAGTAACAAATATATATAGTAATCTGGAATATGATAAGTATAGAAATATGAATCATGAGTGCATTAATAACTGAGAAGAATAGAAGTATGTGCACAACATAATAAGGAAGAATGAATTGAATGTTTGTCTCACATTCCCTTACTACTATAGAAGCATGGTTCCTACAGTCCCAATAGATACCTCAGGTGAGACTTCATCTGTGCAAGCAGGTGATGCTAAAAAGGTTGGTTTTTGGTGGGTTTTTTTGGTCGTAGATAAAATGAACCTTGGGTCTTACAACCCACACATAGAAGAGCACAAGCAAATGGTTATGTTGTCGGGACCAGGACTTTGCAATTAAAGGGATGTTTTGGAGGCCGACTAAGAAGGAGATCTCATAATGGTTTGAAAGGAAGGAATAGGATTTCACATGACAAGAGAACGGAAACCCTGGGATGAGTAACAAGCAATGGCTGCAAAGGTATGTGTTCAGAGATCTGCATGAAATTTTCTTTGGGGAATTTCCAGTTATTTTGACAGAATGGCTAGAAAGATTAATGGAGAAAATTGGAAGGTTCAACGTCAAGGAATTGAACTCCTGAATTGGTAAGACATATGAATTATGTAAGTAACCCAACCACTCGAGCATTTTATTTTTGAATGGATAGCATACTAGGTGGTTATGTTACAAATTTTGCAGTAGATTGTATTCAATCATATAGTGTCACGGAAAGGGACTTTTTCAAAGGTCTGTGTGGGAGGTTCTTGAAATCATTAAATACGTGGATAAATATGATATTATTTGAAAATCACATGATGGTAATGAAATCTGACTGCTAAGGGGTTCATGCACATAAGGGAACATGGGGGTGATAGGAGGATCATATAAGAGAAGGAAAGAAGCAATGAAAGAGGCAGAGAGGGACTGAGGATTCAAGAAGAAGATATACAGAGGAAGGATATGAGTTTGGAGAGTTGCGTAGAGGAAGGAGGTACAAGAAGCAAAATACTGAGGCTGAGAGAAGATATTCATGCAGTGAACCAGAGGGGAGAGAACCTTGTGCCCTAGTCTAAATCATGGATGTACCATACCTAGGGGGAGAAGAAGAGGAGTTCCAGTCCATTCTGATAATAGAAGAGCCAGCAAGTCCTACTTAGATAGGATCTTGTGTTGAATCCATGACCCATGTGCATCACCACAATCAGAAGTAATGTTTGAAGATTTTTCAAAAGCAATTTTAGTTAGCCAAGGAGGATTGAGTAGTAGCAATAATAATAGTGGAAGTACCGCGCGGAGTCAGAATCAAAGTCAACCAGCATCACCAAGAGGAGAGATGATCCAGGTGGATATCGGTGGCCACCCACCTTTTCCAAATGGCTCAAAACAGTTTTCTGGCCATTTTGGCAATTTACTATTTTTAGCAGGTTTTAACTTTCGGGGCCATTTTGAGGGCCTAAATGAATTTTTTTCGAGATCGAGGTTCTCAATAATATCCAAAGGAATAATTGAGC
>JASDQU011377280.1:19309-38636 GCA_032191745.1 Picea mariana
ATTAGGGCTTAACATACCACAGTAGTAGCAGGGAAAAAACGAGTAAGTTGATCTCCTTTGCAAAGCCTACAAAGGAACTTGGGCTTACGTCTTATATGTCAATGCTTCTCAATCATATGAATGCCCCCACCATGACTTGCAGTGGCTGGTGACATGCTCCCAGCATGACTTGAAGAGGCTAGTAGCAAATCTCCAACATGACTTGCATAGGTTGGTGATGAATTCCCAACATGACTAGAAGAGGTTTGTGACAAACCTTCAACATGGCTAGAAGAGGTTGATGATGAACCCTCAACATGACTAGTAGAGGTTGGTGATGAATCCCCAACATGACTAGCAAAGGTTGGTGATGTATGTTCAGTGTGACTAGCAGTGACTAGATTTTTTCCCCCAACATGACTTGCAGTGGTTGGTTGCTGGTATTCAACATGACTTGCATAGGGTGTTGACCTATCTCCAACATGACTAGAAGAGGTTGGTGATATAATTCTAGTATGACTCACAATGATTGGACTAGTGTTTCCAGCATGGTTGGCGGCGACGGTTGGTTGTAGCATTTGAGACCAAGGTTCAAGGAAACACTAGTTTTGAGAAATTGCAGGCTAGGAAGGGTTATGTTATACACCATGGCCCTATCTGGCAGGAAATTATCCTCCTCCAAACTGATTCATAAATGGTTGTAATGGCATCGTCACTAAGGAAGTCGCTTGCAAAGAGAAAATGACATGACAAGGGTTACTCGGGTGAGGATATATGTTTCCCTGAGATGAAAAAACTTCATGAAGGGGGTTGTCCGCAATATAAAACTGACTCCCCCTAGATGAAACACCAAAGGACAGATGGAGGTCCTCCATGGGAAAAGAGTTTGTAGGAACCGACATAGCGGAAGAAGGATAGATGGACGGGATGTAATAAGTAGAATGACCGCCCATTTGAGCACTTGCTCCTGGGAAAGTGAAGCTAGGATTGGATCCATATGAAGGAAGATTCCAAGCTCCTACCGTAAGAGTTGGTTCAGTGATATGAATCCCACCAAATGAAAAAGGAGAATAAGGAGGCATCATGCCTCCAGACCCAAAACTAGGATGCACATAAGGTGATTAGACAAAGAATGGCAAGTGCGAAGACATGTTTGGAATACCAAGAGAAAAATGATTAGAGGCCCAAGGTATTGGCTAAGTATCACAATTCATCATACCACTCAGAAATAAAAAAGGATTTGTCCCCATGGAATGATAAAAGACCATGGGTTGGGTAGTGCTAACTAAGGGAGTCAAGGGGACTCCACTTTCCATAATAATGAAAACTCACAACGGGATCCAAAGGCAAACTAACAATCAGAGAGCACACCAAAAATAAACAAAAGGACCAATATGCACACAAACAGGATAAAGTGGCTGAAAAGGGGCCTCCCTCCCTAAAGCAGGTATGCCTCTCCCAAGAGGAGCCTGCGACTCCCTTCAAAAGATTGGAGGTATCAAAATCAGTTATAAGGGCCCTCATGGGCTTAACAACCAGTCGGTTAGATCCCCCTGGAGAGGTAATCCTCCATAAAGGTTGTGTATTGTCTGACCTTTATCTGACTCAGGGTACCTGCAGAATAACCCCTGCAAGTAACCTATGTGGATACCTATGTCAAGGAACTAAGCCACCACGATATAACCAATGCATAGGTGAACAATCATAAGTCAGATCCACTGTATGGGCAGGGTAACAAAGACCGGAATATTGAAAGCACCGCCTCTCACAGAGGTAAAGGTACTAGCAAGACCCCCATATATGAATAGATCCTCAGAAATATCTCTGATGCTAAGAAGGTATTGGAGGGATATCTCCTCCACCAACTCCATGCGACCTTGTGCTTAACTCTGGTGTGAGTGGAGACTCCTGACGTCACCAATTATACAATGGATTTCACCACTCCCTTAGTCAGACACATATGTTGATTTTAATTGCCTTGGAGAAGTTTACTCACAAAATCCTATTCCAAGGCTCTAAATATTAAGCTATTTTGTGCACCCTGAAAAATAAAATCGTTTCTAATCAATTTTGAATATATCAACGTTACTTTTAGTGGCTTTTCTTACTCAAAAGGTGTGGTCGTGAAACTGATGATGTTACGACACAGCAAGTAAAATAAATGAATATGAATAAAATGAAAAGTCCTAACTTCAATTCCCAATAAATGATAAGATTTTCAAAATGCAACTTTCAATTCAATTCTGCAATTTCAAATAAGATGCAATCTTTCTATACATGTTCTAAGATCAATTACAAGAAACCAAAATATCAAATGCCAACAATGAAAAATGTTTTTTTTTTTTTGCATTTTCAATATTAAAGAATGAAAATGCAAGGAATGAATAGTAGCTTGATATAAATTCCCTAGTGTATGTAAATAGAGACAAACCAAGTAGAATATCAAGAAGAAAACACCCATCCTAGGATGCAAGAACAACCAATGAAAAGGATGTTGAGAAAGAAAAAACCTCTCAAAGATTCAACCAAAGAAAGGTTTCCTATCACTCTGCAGGAACTTAACAGTCATGATAGATACCTAAGATAACTCGGCAACCATCAAAACTTACCCAACAAACATCAAACTCAGCAATCAAGCAAAAAAGTATGATGTACGTCATTGTTCAGGAGAAACCCATGTATATACGCTTCCTACAGAACTACAGCTCACGTATGTGCGTGACTATCAAGGGAAAACCATGTATATGTATTGAAACACTTCCAGGTTAAGGATAAGTCCAAGAAACTCAGACTCAAGATGAAAAGATGTCGTCAAGTAATCAGACGACAAGAAACTCAAGATAAACGAGAGCAATCAAAGGAGAAAAAACACTCCAAACCTCGAAAAGGAGATTCTTCCCCAATATGGTTTCCAATTCTGTTACGAGGAAAATCACTTTGTGGCATGGGGTAAACCACAACATATGGAAATGACTACAGAAATCAATTTTAATCTCAAGTATGCTATATAAACAAACATGATAAAAATACAAGATAAAGAGCCTACCCCATTCAGACGTTCGATGAAGTCCACCGTTGAGCACTCAACTCAAAGCGATACACCTGCAACTTGTCCTCAACAACCAAGATACACAAGAATATGGTGATAATATATAAAGTTAGAACATATAATAGCATAATCTATAAATATTCATAACAAATATTCCCATGGAATAACAATTCAAATATTTTCAAGACATTAATTGGACGAGAAAAGCGTATTTCTATTAAAATGTAATCAACGGAAGTGTATGAATGACAAATTTTTTTGTTGGCACATTCGGAACCGAGAAACTAAGTCCCTTCCAAATGGGCCTCCACCACTTGAATCCCCCACCAAAGGAAATCTCATATAAGAGATACAATGAGGTTCTCCATCAAGTAGGGAAGAGCTTGGGGATTGAACAATGTGTTCAGACTTAAAAGGACAAAGGGATGAAAACTCAATATGAGGTGAATAATTTCTCCAGAGTAACTTTTCTTTCAAAGTTGAATTCTTCTCCTCTTTTCCATAGCTTGGATAAGGCCCATTTATAGCCTTCAAATGGAACTGAAGGGTCGAGTCGAAACATTTCCATTATATGGAAGGTCAAGGATCATGGATCCAGTGATGTGACATGGAAACCCGACACCATTTTTTTAATTTTGAGCACAAAACCCAATGTGCATGGACTGTAATGGTGCAACCTACATATACACATGTTGTATAGTTGTTAGGATGTGTATATGTGGAAAAATATAATTTTTAGCTCTGGGAACCACAAAAGGGGACTTCAAGTCTGCATAGGGAAATGGGAAAGGCCTTTTGAGCAAGTTTGCATGGGGTGAGGCAAAATTTGCTATAACAATTCATGGATGAGGCACTGGAGAAGGTGGGAGGTCAGGAAACTTACTCTTTTATAGATGGATTCTCTATGTACCATCAAATAAGAATTGTGCAGGAGGATCAGCACAAGATCAATTTTGCGATGGAATGGGGAAGTTATCAGTATACAATTATGCCATTTGGATTGAAGAATGCCCCTACGGTATTTTCCAGGGTAGTGTTTGCAGCATTCAAGGAGTTCATCCATAAGTTCCTAGAAGTCTACTTGGATGATTAGACGGTGTTCATTCTACTGAATGATCATATAGAAGTTCTTAGGATTATGTTGGATCGATGTAGGTAGTGTCAGATTTCGATGAAATTGAAGAAGTGCATTTTTTGCGCACAGTGTGGAATTTGTTTGGGACATGTAGTGTACAAATAGGGACTGTTGGTGGATCCAGCTAAGATCGCAGTCATTTTGGAGTTAGAAACACCTACATCAGTTAGAAATCTAAGGGTGATCCAGGAGGATCCAAAATTCTCAAAAATCAAATTTCTCCGATGCTCATGAAATCTATACCAGCACGAAGTGCTCATCGCAAGCTTTCTGATGGCATAAACGGTTCAAAAATCCGAGTATGTATGCAAAATTTATCGCATTCTGAACTTTTACCCAAACATGCAAAAAAAATTCAAAGTCAATAGATGACATCAGAAGTATGGCTGATGAATTTAGCATGATGTCATGTTGACGTGGTAGCACCAGAGCATGACACATGTCAAGCATTTTTGGTGTTTTTAGGCTGAGTTGGCATGGTACAGATTTTGATGCGTGGACTGTACGGACGTTGATGTGGCTCAATGACAAGTTGACGTGTGGAAGTACGAACGCTGATTGTGCAGGATGATAGCGTAGTGACATGGCCCAATAACAGGTTGGCATGTGGCGGTACAGTGCCAACTGTGCAAGATGACAGGGAAATGACGTGGCATTCCACTGGGAAAGTGACTTTGTGTATGGTGGAGAATCACAGGGTGACACGTGGCCCAATCACAGGGTTCCATGTGGCACCCTAGATAAGGCCAATGAGTGTCGGTTCAAAATTTTCCACCTCCGATGGAATCGAACCTATGACCAATCCTCCAACCAACAGACTACACCACAACGCACCCACCAACCTCTCTATCGTGTTCCTTGTTATGACATATGGAAAATATGGTATAGAAGTTTATGTGGGCGTAGTTTTTGGGATAAGCCCTGGTCGATGGGGGCTATATTTTTGACCAGAGTGGGGATATTATGACACATGATACCAGGGGATGAGGACTAGGGTGGAAGATGAGGTGAAAGTTAGCCTGGCTCCTAGCCACATGGCCTTCCATACAACCAGGTGTCAAAGGACAAGGGGGGGGCATGTTGTTGGAGGCCTAGCGCCTGGACACTTGCCTCCCCATATGAATAGGACTCGATTGAATAGGGGGTGCGTGCACCATATGTAGCCAGAGTGGGTTTTTTACCTTAGATTGAATTTTTTTTTTAAATCTTTTGTAATATTTGCCTGATTTTTATGGTATTTTTGCCATATTTTGGGGAATTTGAGCCTAGGAAGAGGCCAGTTTGTTGGGGAAAGTTGGGAATTCAACCCCAACTCTTTTTCTACATAAACCAAGATTGTGTGCCATCAAAATATAGTGATTTTGTTTCAGGGATGTGGAGAGAAAGATTATAGGAGAGAGACCATTTTTCTAGTTCTCATGTTGTAAGAGCCCTTTTGAGCCCATTCGACAGAGGATTTTGATGAGGTATTTTGCATCTCATCATGGAGATCATGTACAACATATGCATATTGCTTTTGCAGCAGATTGTAATCAGCTTGCTGATGTAATTGAGCATTTGGAGAAGAGAAATAAATCGATCACCACTGGAAGCGGGACCCAAAGACGTAGCCACACCTTGGTGAACTCCGTTATCAAACTTCTCATGTCTCTATTTCTCTCTTTCTTTTTTTCTTCCTTCTTTAATTTATGAACTTGATAACTATTAATTCCACATAATAATTATGATTTTATGTGTTTTGCATTCTTATTGATCTGGTACATAAGATGCATAAACTTAACTTGCAAATTTTTTCATTAAAACCTCTCATTTTCAGATCAAGTTTATGGTATCAGAGCATTTGGTTTTGAAGGTTTGACAGGAATTGCAAGCGTTGGATTCTCACCAGAGCCAAACTCAAGCGAGGAGAAGGCCAACTTGAGGATTTTAATCTAGAGATTCAAAGGAGACCTCGTAAACAAGAGACGTCTCCACCGAGGAAGCTAGGTCATGATGCATATGAGGACGATTTCTTCGAGGCTTTTCAATTGATGAAAGCCATGGTAGAGTAAATTTACCATGAAATAGGACAACGAAGAGTTTCAAAGGTTGAAGAAGGTGAAATTTCAGTAAGAGAAAAGGAGGAGTTGAAGGTGGTGGACCTTCAGAACCTTCTTCCCCTTCATCCTCGTCATCTACAAGTGAAGCAAGTGTACACTCCTACAAGGATAAGAAACCTAAAAAAACTCATAATTATTCTGATATGCCTTTATTAAAGCTTGATGTAAATTTTAAATTACCCACTTATGATGGTGAATTAAATGTAAAAAATCTAGATAATTGGGTTAGACAGCTTGAAGTTTATTGCAGGATACAAAGGATTGGTGATGATGAAACAATGATCCAACTTTCTAGTCTCAAATTGGGAGGCACAGCTCTCATATGGTGGGAAATCAAAACTAAAGATGATCTCAGGAAAAGTGGTAAAACAATCTCTTCCTGGAATGATCTTGTTATTGCATTGAATAAATAGTTTTATCCATTAGCATACATGGAACAAGAAATGATGAATTGGAAAATTTTAAGTCAAGCTAAAGGTCAAAGTGTACAAGAGTACACTCAATCATTTTGTAAGAAAGCATTAATATTGGGTATTCCTTTATATACATAGGAAGTCTACATTCTTATCTCAAGCATACTATTCTTATGTTAAATCCTTATAAATTTGATGACATGTGTGTACAATACATTCACATTGAATCATGTAAAAGGAATGTTAGTGATAGTGTTTCTACAGATGCCTTCCAAGGAAAGGATTCAAGGAAAAGAAAAGAGAAAGAGAATAAGACAGCCACAGCGAAAAAGGAGAAGCCTACTTGCAAGCATTGCAAGAAGGAAGGCCATGATGAAGATGATTGTTGGATCTTACATCCTGATTTGAAGACAAAGAAGTATGCCAATTAAGGGAGAAAGAAGACCACAACTGCAACAGTTCAAGTGGATCTGGGATCATACTCCGATGATGAGACTAAAATTGTAGCTATGGGAATCTGAGGTATAACTTATGTTGCAAGTACTAGCTCTTCTAATTCAGATGTTGTAAATGATGAGTGTAAAAGGAGTGAACTTTTCCACATAAGGGTCCTAACAAATAATGCTAAAGTTAATACTCTTGTAGACAGTGGATCACAAGCCAATCTAATCAATGAAGAGGTTGTAAATAATTTGGGACTTGAAACTAAGCCATATCCTAGACCATATCCAATGGGATGGATATATGGTGATAATAATTTGCAAGTAACCAAGCAATGTAAAATTAAGTTTGCAATCACTTCTAAGTATGTTGATGAAGTAGAGCTTGATATAGTGCCACTGGACATATGTGGAATTGCCCTGGAAGCCCATACCTTTATGATAGAAAATCCATATTCTACAGAAAGGAAAATAAATGTTGCTTCAAGAAATATGGGAAAGAGTACATTGTTCATGATCATCGCATGAAAACTGACAGATCTTTTGCAACTATAGGGTAGTTAAAAAGAATGGTAAATGCAAGCAAGATTTTAACACTTATGTCTGTAAAAAATCATAAAGAAAGTGATGTTAAACATGAACTAGTTAAGTATGTTTCTAACAATCATGAAGTGTCAAAAGAAGTACAGCATGAGGTTTAGCTGCATACTTTGGTTATTATTCATGTTTAGAAGAGAAAGCATGTTTTTCATTCTCATTCGCATATTCAGTATTGTTGTTTAGTTTGTTGCTATTCAGTGGTGTATGGTTGCTAACTGCGACAAAGAATGTAGATGATTTTGCAATAGATGGGATGATTACTTTGATAAACAATGCTATCTCATTTTTCATGTTTGTTGTGGTCAGTCAAGTGATTATTTTCGAATCAGAAAGGATGGATGGTATAGGACAAGTGGGGAGGTAGTACCCTCACTTCTTACCTAAGTAAAACCAGGCTTTTGGTGGTCCAAAAGCTTCCAGTGGGGAGGCTTGATCCAGGAGGTTCTGAAATGGTCAAAAAATCAAAGTTCTCTAATGCACATTAAATCTATACCATCACGAAGTTCCCGTCACAAGGTTTTTGGTGGCGTAAACGGTTCGAAAATCTGAGTCTGTATGCGAAAGTTATCGCGTTCTGAACTTTTACCCAAACATGTAAAAAAAAGTCAAAGTCAACTAATGACGTTGGCAGTACGGATGATGGTGTCAGCATGACATCATGATGATGTCAACAAGTTGATGTGGAAAAACTATATCATGACATGTGTCAGGATTTTTTGGTGTTTTTAGGTTGAGTTGAAATAGTATGGATTTTGACACATGGATTGTACAGACGTTGACGTGGCAGTCCCTACGATGACATGGCCCAATGACAATTTGATGCATGGTAGTATGGATGTTGACTATGCAAGCTAATAGGGAAGTGACAAGGACCAATGATAGGTTGACGTATGGCAGTACATTGTTGATTGTGAAAGATGATAGGGCAGTGATTTGGAAGTCCACTGGGAAATTGACTATGTGCACGGTGGTGAATCACTGGGTGACACATGGCCCAATCACAGGGTGCCACGTGGCACCCCAGATAAGGACAATGAGGGTCAATTCAAAATTTTCCACCACTAGTGGAATCAAACCTGTGACCTATCCTCTAGCCAATGGACTACACCACAACATGCCCACCAACTGCTCTATCGTGTTCCTTGTTATGCCATATGGAAAATATGGTATATAAGTTTATGCAGGTGCAGTGTTTTGGATAAACCCCGGTCGGTAGCGGTTATCCCATCAACCAGAGAGGGGATACTATGGTGCATGAGACCAGGGGTCGAGGACCAGGGTGGAAGATCGGGGGACAGTTATCCTGGATCCTAGCCACATGGCCTTCCATACGACCAGGTGTCAAAGGACAAGGGGGGCGCACACTATTGGAGGCATAGCGCCTGGACACTTGCCTCCCCATATGACTAGAACCTGGTTGAATAGGGGGGTTGCACGCCATATGTAGCCCGAGTGGGTTTTTTACCTTAGATTAAATATTTTTTTTAATCTTTTGTAATATTTCCCTGATTTTTATGGTATTTTTGCCATATTTTTTGGGATTTGAGCCTAGGAAGAGGCCAGTTTGTTGGGGAAAGTTGGGAATTCAACCCCAAATTTTTTTCTACATAAACCAGGCCTATGTTCCATCAAAATACAGTGATTTTTTCGTAGATATGTGGAGAGAAATATTATAGGAGAGAGACCATTTTGTTGATTCTCATGTTGTAAGAGGTCTTTTGAGCCCATTCGAGGGGGGATTTTGGTGAGGTATTTTGGAACTAATCATGGAGATCATGTACAATAGATGCATAGTTCTTTTGCAGCAGATTGTAATTAGCTTTTTGAAGTAATTGAGCATTTGGAGAAGAGCAATAAAATGGTCACCACTGGAAGTGGGACCTGGAGACGTAGCCACACCTTGGTGAACTCTATTATCAAACTTCTTGTTTCTCTACTTCTCTCTTGTTTTTGTTCTTTCTTCCTTAATTTATGCACTTAATAACCGTTAATTCCACATAATAATTATGAGTTTATGTGTTTTTCATTCTTATCGATCGGTGAATAAGATGCATAAACTTAACTTGCAAAGTTTTTCAGTAAAATCTCTCATTTTCATATCAAAGGGTGGCATTGGGTCATACAGGTTATTATAGGAAATTTATCAAAGGATATGCACAAATCACATCACCGATGGAAAATTTACTAAATAAGGAAGAAAATTTTCAATGGGATGAAGACTCTCAAAGGGGGTTGGACACCCTGAAACAGAAGTCGGTAATCGCGTTGATTTTAATTTTTCCAGATTGGAACAAGAAATTCCATGTACACATGGACGCATCGTCCATAGCATTGTGCATAGTACTTTTTAGTCCCTAAAGTTGCACTTGACTGTGAGAGGGAAAGCTAGGGCATCATCGAGTTATTGCAAAAGTTTTTTGAGGGTTTTTATGAATTGGTTTTTAATAGGGTGGTTGAAAACTGGCTCAAGGTTACAACATAACATGAAAATCAAGATCAGAACATAGAATATCCCATTGGTTGAATAATAGGTAGACACATAGATGGATTAAACCAATTAAGAAAAAGAAAGATGAAGCCTTCAATTTGTCAACTTCACATGAATTCTCGTCTCAAAATTTCATAAAGAAACAAGACTATCAGCTTGATATCAAAACTTGAAAAATTATCTCTATAGTAAAATTTTCACTGTATAAATTAACAGCCAAGAATCAAAAATCATTGCAATATGAATAATGAATTCAAGCATCAAAAAAGAAATAACAGAGTAGAAAAAGAGGGTCTAACCATCCATATTCCTTTGATATTAACTGTCAAATTGAACATAAATTCCTTTTACAATGAGCTTCACCAAAAGGTCCCTTGGATCTCCAATTTTTCAACCCCCTCACTTCGCATTCTACCGAGTTTATATAGAAACAATACATAATTATCAAGATCCAAAAAAAATGGATCTGAAAACCTCCTCATCTATATTTAGTTTATTGTTTCAAATAATCAAGGAGAAGATCCAATCTGATCTCCAATTCGAATTGATGAGGTGGCTTGTCAACTGTTGTCCATGAGATTTTTCAGGAAAACAAATCTGGTAAATTCCTGAAAAATAGGGTCCAACAATCTCTTTGTATCTCTTAAATGGTGATAGTTGTGTAAAAACAGAGAGAGGTTTTTGTGAAGGGGAATGTTACCAAAAAAAAACCTCTTTTGGTTTCAACAAATTCCTCTATAACTGCTCTGTAACATCTTTTGAAGATAAAAGCTATAACAGGTAAAAAAACAGAGTATTTCCTGTAGCTTTATCAGAAAATTAGGCCTCAAAGATCAATTTGAATCTCTTAAAATGTGATTGTTGTGTAAAACCCAAGAGAGGTTTTTGTGAAGGGGAATTTTCCCAAGAAAAAACTCTTTTTGTTTCAACAAATTCATCTCCAACTGTTCTGCAACCCCTCTTGAACAAAAAGACTAAAACAGGTAAAAATAACAGAGTATTTCTTGTAGCTTTATCAGAAAATTAGGCCTCAAAGATCAATTCGAATCTCTTAAAATGTGATTTTTTTGTAAAAACCAAGAGAGTTTTTTGTGAAGGGGCATGTTCCCAACAAAAACCTCTTTTGGTTTCAACAAATTCCTCTCCATGAAAAATAAAACAGGATCAATACCATGCCACCTTCCCTACTATTGAATTGGTCTTTTTTCTCCTCTGCTTCCAATTATGTTAGTTTTTCGATCCTCATTATCCAATTTAACTTTCTTATGGCCATTTTCTACCTCATGTTCACCATTTCCTCCTTCACTTGGGATTGACTTAATGGCATTGAGTGCACTTGAATGGAGATCAATATTCAATGCCTCTAGTTTTGTCTCTTCAATGTCTTGTTGCGTGAGAAGGCCATCATTTACAGGAAGAGAATCAAGTGAAACACCAATTTTTGGTGTCTGGTCGTGATTTTTATTTGTATCGATTTCAACTTTGCTCAGCATGGACTGTTTTGAATCTTGGGTACTAGTTAAATTTCTTCTTTTTTGTGGTTCCTTTGATTTAAGCTGCTCAACAGAGAAAAGAGAGACCTTCTGAAAAACAGCAATAAAAAGGCTATTGTATATTAATCATGGGGAATAATCCTCATACATCTCTCTAAAGGAAGATTGAATACTTATGCATCTGCTTCAACCTCCTCATCCTCTACATCATTCACATCCAATGGTACTTCTGCCAATAACAACTTCATCTTCAACTGGATTCATTGAGCAAGTAGAGTAAACTAATTTCCCTCCAACTTTAAGCAATGCAACACCTCTCATGGAAATTTGAACTTAAAGGCGATGTACCCCATTGCCAAGTCCAACATTCCATTTTTTCCAGATATCAGGTGCCTTATGAATTGTTCCATCCCCACTGCAAGGTACATCACATAATATGCGATCAAAAATAAACTTTGTTATACTTTCTGCATGGGTGTCTTCATTCATCTCAAGTCTTCCACTACCTTCATCCTCTGTCTCATTTGTTGTTTATGTCAGCATGCCATTGTTTTTGCAATGACAACTTGGAAATTGTTTTGCTTCATGATTGGTTACCAGCAAGTTAGCACTGCACATCCTCTTCGTCTGATGAATGAGAAGATTGCACCGTTGAACATCAACATCATTTGCTATGACCATTCCCTTGGGTAGAAACGCAAGCTTAACTTATTTGTGAATCATCTATAGAAGTTGAAATGTTTTTGACCCAGGTGCTGCACACATATCAAGAACATAGTGGTGCAAATGTACATCCAAGAAAAGGGGTGGCACCATGCTCATAGCCTCCTATTGAATTATGTTCCCAATCTCATTTTCTTGCTTTAAGAATTCATGAATCCTTTCAAGCATTTGGTTTTTCCTTAGTTGCATGCGAGAGAAATTCAAGTGTCAAGCAATATTTGTTGGGTACCAGGGTAAAGGCCTAATATTTTCAACTACATTGCCACCTACATCCTCAGCATTGAGAGATGCCAAAAATTCATTTTCAAGTTGGGATAGAATGTCATCAGAAAATTGCCCACTAGAATTTATTCGAAAAGCTGTGGGTAAAGGTTTTTTAAGAATAGATATAAATTCATCCTATTCCTCATCAGGTATAATGCCTTGTTCTTGTGGATAATGATCAGAACAGTGTGCCATTCAGTTCTAATCCAGCTGCGAGGAACTCTCCTTCTCCAATTCAGATTTTGCTTATCTGGAAGCAGGAATTGATTGACAAACTCTGTAACCACATGCTATTTCTTCCACCATCTTTCTCATCCAACCACCAATATGCAAGCTTTAGCAATTCTCTGTTCTGTCACCAGCATCGGCATATTCTCCATCTCCACCTCGTGACCATCAAAGTTCAGTGAAAAATCCATGGAGACTTGTTCGTCGTGACCTTGGAAGGTAGTGAGGAATTCAAACCAACCAGCATCTCTAAATCTCTACGCCATCTATGGATATGCCTCAAGAAGCTCGACACCCTAAGGTTCCAATCTGACCACTTGCATGTTTCTCTTAGGTGCCATGAAACACGATGCTACAATAGGCACTGATCGGATTCTGAATTTACAAACTTCAACTGTTAACATATAATAGTTCTTATGAGAAAAATACCTGCGCTTATAATTCAACACAATCAGAATGACAAGTGGCGGGTTTAGATAATGATCTTTGGGAATTGAATGATTTGAAATGATTCCTTTGCGGGTACAGGGCAATCCGATCATGTAAGGTTTTGAATCACAAAATGATTCCAAAGCTATTGTAGGACACATGCGAACTCTCAAACCATGATCTATGTCATCGTAACGAAATCTGGGTGACGGGTGCATATCAAGGAATGATTATCTTTGCGCTATGGGAATAAGGCTATTCCCATAGCGCTATTGATGACTTATCATAATTTGAATTTGTAAAGTTCAAATAGGCATATAAAGTGACACATCATTTAAAACCATGTCTTACAACTCCAAACTTAAATAAATTATTCAAAAAACTGAAATCCAAACCATAAGACACTAAAAACAATGATTAAAATCAAATGAAAGTAGATAATAAAGTGCAGGTAGGAAGGGTTTAGGATTAGGGTTTCTCACTAAATCAAGACAAAATTAGAGACTAACAGTACTATCCGAGCCAGGGGAAGGAGACATAGATCAGTCAATTTCTTTTGCAATCAGGAATTTGTCTATAGCAGAGAAGAACTATACAACCACTGAATGGTAAGGATTGGCAATGGTCTATGCACTACAGAAATTCAGGAATTATCTATTGGGGTCTCATTTTAAGATCTATATAGACCATTATGCATTAAAATACTTAGCCAACAAGCCAATGTTGGGGGGGAGAATATGGAAGTGGCTCTTAGTATTTCAAGAATATGACTTTGAATTCATAGTAAAAACAACAAAGTTGAATGCAGGACGAGATCATCTATCACGCATATTATCAGGGGAAGATGCAGGAAATTTGGATGACAACTTCTATGATGCGGAGTTATTTGCAGTAATGATGGTGGATGATTATTTCTCGAACATAATATAGTTTCTAAACACAGGCATGGAACCATCCGAGATTATTGTAGCACAAAAGAAACAATTGGTAGTGAAAGCAACAGATAATCAGTTGATTGCAAGGAATTTATGCAAGATGGGTGCAGATGGAATAATGAGACATTATGTGTTGGAGCACGAAAGGTTGATAATAATTGAATAAGTGCACAATGTAATTTCTAGAATACATTACGCAGGGAGAGTGACTGCATAGAATATTTTGTGTGCAGGGCTTTGATGGCCTACACTGCACAAGGATGTGAAGGAATACTGTCAGTCATGCGATGTATGTCAAAGAGTGGGAAATCCATCTAGGAGGGACAAAATTCCTTTGAATCCACAAGTTATGTTGCAAGCATTTGAGAAATGGGCCACAGAATTCATGGGGCCAATCAACCCACAAGCAAGAAAATCAAGGGCAAGGCACATCATTACTGCGACAGAGTATTTGACAAGGTGGGCAGAAGCAGCCCCAGTTATATACTGTACTATGGAAACTGTTGTGTGGTTTATGTTCGAAAATGTAGTCACATGGTTTGAATGGCTTCGCATATTACTCATTGATCAAGGTACACACTTTATAAACAAAACAATTGCAACATTGACTGAGAAGTTCCAGATTCATCACCAAAAGAGTACCCCATATCACCCTCAGGCCAATGGAACCATGGCATATTTTAACAAGATCTTGGAGAATGCATTGACAAAAATTTGCAATTTAGGGAGAGACGATTGGGACTTAAGAGTTCCTGCAGTATTATGGGCTTACAGGACTACAAGTAAAAAGTTGACAGGTCAAACACCTTTCAGAATGGTCTATGGGAAAGAAGTAGTAATTCTAATGGAGTTTATTCTACCTAGCCTATGAATTACAATAATCACAGAACTATCAGACACGGGCGCAATAAAGGATAGGTTGGCACAGTTATTACAGCTTGAGGAGGATCGATTTATCACAGAATTCCATCAGCTAGTTCGGAAAGCCAAAGAGAAGGCCTGGCTTGATCAACACATTAAACAGAAGGAATTTCAAGTCAAAGATCTGGTATTAATCTATGATATCAAGTATATGCAGCATCTAGGGAAGTTTCAAATGCATTGGTTATGACCTTATGTGATTCAGCAACCAACATAGACAGGTGTTGCATAGTTGAAAACCTTGAATGGGGAAGTCTTGGAAGGAATGGTGACTGGAAGTCGGATGAAACTCTATATAGATGACCGACAGGTTGCACAGTAATTTGGGCTACACCAAAACACATGTATTGTAGTATGTGTATCATAGTAGGCAATAAAAAGAAGGAAAAACAAATAAAATTCGATATAGGGAAAAGAAAAAGAGTGTTCAAGTACCAAGGCATAAGAACATGCACAGAACAAATGGTCATCATGCATCATCATAGAATTGCGCCAAGCTAGGAGATGAGGCACAAATGAGACATACTACATGGGTTGATCCAAGAGGATCGAGAGACACTCATTGAGGTCCAGGAGGACCCGGAATGCTCACAAGGGTCCATAAGGGATAAAAAATGATCTAAATTTGATCGTCTCAAAATTTCTATAAAATGACATCAATGCTAAGAGCACGTTGTCATCTTTCCAACAATGAAAATGGTGCATCAAATGGATCTCATATGCAAACATTATCGGTAGTCAAAGTTCAATTCAACCCTAAAGAGACATGTGGCAAGCTCTGAGGAGACACGTGGCAAGCTCACAAGTTGACAATTGGTAGCTCCATATATTGACAACTGGCACCATGAAGGTGATGTGGCACATGATTGTTGACAGTTTATGTGGCGGATAGTACCTCTGGGTGGCCCAATTACATGTTGACATGTGGCAACTTCAGATATTGACATGTGGTGATCCCTCATTGGTTTATATTGGCTTGGTTATATTATGGTATATATGTATATTATATATATATAACCACTCATAAATCCACGTGGAGTTGATACCATATGTTATATTGTATAACCACTTACCAAACATTCGCGTGAAAATGCCAATGGTTATATGCCAGCATATATGTAACAAACTTACTAATTCACGTGGGTTTGATTTATGCATATACTGTATAATATATATATTATATTATAACCACAATAATAGGAGTTTGTGGTTTTGAACCATGGATCTCTCACCATGCAAACAACTTAACTTAATTTCCGCCAACCTATGTGCCATGAATATGGTTTGTTCAACAAACCATAACTAAAATATTTATTTTCATGTCAATATTTCACATTTAGTGGGATTCTTTCTAAAATTAGTAATAAGCTACCACTAATTTTGGGATTTTTTTAAGAGGGGTGGCCTATTTAATGGCACACACCCCAACTCATTGTACACACAACATTTTTGTGTTACACACAACTATTTGTGTTTTACACAATATTTTTGGTGTTGTACACAATTTTCTTTTGTGTTTTTGAACACAACATTCTTATGTAATAAAGCTCTGCTCATTTTCTTTTTGAAGTCAAGTTTGTAATCTTTTGAGAGTTATAGGGTATTTATAGTCATCGGAATCGGTTTTTCGAGTGAAGTCGATGGTGACAATCTTATCACTCATTTGTAATCCAGAATTCTATAAATTTGGGATTTGTGAGTTGTAAGAGAGCCTTTGGACATTTTGTAAATAAATATATAGTGTTTATATTCATTATATTCGGTTTTCCGAGATAGTGTCGAATTTGACATTTGTAATTAAGTTTGAGTAACATGCAAGAAGGTCATTGTAAAACAAAATTATTTCTTTTATGTGATTATGTATATGTTCATGTATGAATGATTATGAAAGTTATGTTCATGTATGAATGATTATGCAAGTTATGTTCATCAATTGAAGTGTTTTGGTTAAGTAAGATAAGTCACTTCCATGCTATAATCATTGTCAATAAAATAATATTGGAATAAGAAAATTGTGTCATACTTAATACTATTGAGGATCAAGTGATATTAGAGACACTCAGTACAGATAAAGTGATGTATGATTTCTAATCCATTTTCGGATCAAGTGGTATCAGAGCAAGCTTGACAGGTGAATGCTTACAAGGGATAAATACAAGTGTGGTGAAGGAAAACTTGAGAGTTATAATCCAAATATTGGTTCAAGGAGCTTCACTCGAAGAGAATAGATGGCTTCACCAAGAAAAATAGGTCCTTATGAATCTGAAGATGATTTATGCAATTCCTTCAATCAGATGAAGGCAATGGTAGAAGATCTTTACAATGAGAGAGGATTACAAAAAGGAGAAATTTCTGGACAAGTTAAGACAAAATATGATCTTCCTCCTTCTCCACCTACTTCAATGATCCAGGTGGATATCGGTGGCCACCCACCTTTTCCAACTGGCTCAAAACAGTTTTCTAGCAATTTTGGCAATTTACTATTTTTAGTAGTTTTAACTTATGGGGCCATTTTGAGGGCATAAATGAAGGTTTTTCGGGATCTAGGTTCTTAATGATATCCGAAGGCATAATTGAGCCCCCAAACTGAATATCCTCGATGATACATTTCCAAGGGGCTATCATGCGCCTAAAATGGAGATCGTATGCAAAAGTTACGACCCCGGGAAGTTGATGTACTAACTTACCCAAACGGCGCCCACATGACTTTTGGCGCTTCATCTCCTAGGGTCAGGTTTTTGGATGTCTAGGTTTTTTGGCATTTCTGTTTATTGTAAAAAGGCCTTCAAAACCTCATTGTAATCATCTTCTTGCGAATGTGAGTAGCCATCACATCTCTTCTCAGAGATAAGCTCCCACCATTCTAGCGAGTCTTTCACTCTGTATTTTTACAGTCTCTGTACATTTATTTCATTAATAGAAATCATGTAAAATTGTATCTCTGTGTTTATGGTTGCATCTCTGATACATTTATGTTATACTATTGGATATCCGTGATATCTCTATGCATTTATTTATTATATCTCCACTCACATTTCGTTCCGAAAATAATCTGGATCAGTGGTATCAGAGCAGGCTGCTCTTGATCGTTTTTCAGTGCATGTCCCTGACGAGGTCCGCATATATCAAGTTGGGTATCAATATTGTATCTCTTGAGGACAATCACTCTCGCACACCCAAGAAACCCTCAATAGTGGAAGAAAAGAAAAATGACGGAGCAGACGATCCTATAAGTCTGTTGCTTGAGCAAGCTCTCACACGACAAAGGGACGAAATGATGGAGAATTTTTCCCACATCCTTCAATGCCTCCCGATAGCGTCAGACACATCTTCATCAAGCGGCCACTTTGGAGGCACCTCGCCTTTTAAGGTACAAGTTAATTTTGATATTCTGGTATTTGAAGGACAGATAGATGCAGAAGCCCTAGACAAATTGTTAAATTTGCTAGAAGGTTATTTCTATGTTCACAATTTTTTCGACAGAGAAAATATCACCTTCGCTCTCCTTAAAGCTCTCCCTCATGTCAAAAATTGGTGGGAAACTTACTGGGAGAAAATTTCCACAGAGGAGTCTGGAATATATGGGGCCGAAGCCACTTGGGATTTTTTTGTGGATGCGGTAAAGGAACAGTATTACCCTGTTGGCAACTATGAGGACCAGTACATGAGATGGGCCACGCTGCGGCAAGAGAGGGGCCAAGTAGTTCTAGAGTTCACCAATACCTTCCATACCTTGCGCACCAAGATAGGTATCAAAGACTATGAATGACATTTGGTTCTGAAATACTGTGGGGCTCTACACAGATACATCCAAACTGAAATGGATTTTCTGGACATCTCATCACTCGGTGATGCTTATAGATATGTTGTTAAAATCGAGAAGAAATTTAAGCACCAGAACAAACGGGAGTTTGGGTCTACAAATCTGCAACACCCAAAGTATGAAAAAGACGGCCCTAACAAATAGTCTCCCAAAAACTAGTCAAAGCCACAGGAAAATAAAGGTCACGGGAAGACAAAGAAGGACACCGGAAAATGGTGCGATTTCCACAAAATCCCCTTGTCTTTGATATCGACCACTAATGACTATTTTGAGCAACATTCATCAGTTTTGTGCCAGGGGATTTTGTG
>JASDQU011377282.1:10580-24422 GCA_032191745.1 Picea mariana
GACGACGAAGGTATATGAACCCCTCCATAAGGGAACATATTATAGGGGGATGTGGTGCCCCCCATGGTCCCTTGCAGAGGAGAAATTCATTTCCCTGCCCCCAGACCCATGGTCTGAAGGATGGAGTAGGTGAGGACCAAGTTCGTGTCAATGTTGGGAATCCCATATGAAAATGGAGGGCCCATCGCACTCTACGTAAATGACGCATTGATTTCCACCATGGACGACATCAGACCACTCCTCGAGGTAGAGGTGGTCAATACCATGGTGGCTTGGACCTACGAAGGTGAGTTAGGAGGCGGAACACCCCTAGTTGTGGAGTCATAGAGGGAGAGGACTCCCTGACGAAGTAGAAACATTTTCTTCCATCACTACTTGTAGGACTATTTGCCACTCGTGATGCATTACCCTTTGGGGGGCAATTTGTATCAAAAGTGGCGTTGACAAGTCAATGATCGGAGAGTTATATGGACCGAGAGCTTCTGCTCCAAGGTCAAAAATAGTCGGTTCCTCTGGAAATGAATGTTCTCCTTTTGGAGTTGGCTCGAGTATAGTTTCCTATGGCCAAGTTACCTCAAAAGATCCTTGTTGGTCTAGTCTTAGCATTCGCGGTGGCAGTGGTGGCTTCAAGTTAACCGATTATAGGCCCAAGAGCCTTCGCAACCAGTGATGCTCTTGATCTTCCACTATGGGAGAAGATCAACGACACACTATGGCTTTCTAACGTTGAAAACCAAAACACACACTAGAATAGTTCCAAGAGATAAAGCAATCAAACCAATACAACTAGTTGGAAGAACAATTACATCATCCATCACAAGAGAAACTTACCGGTGCAAGTGCAACTTGAATACAGAATAACCCTCCGGGTATACTCTACAAAGCATAGCCCAATGTCTTCTCTAGGTACCGCAGTATACCCCTGCAGTCACCTGTGTAATTACCTAAAGTAAAGGCAACTAGGTTGCTAGCTCGTTAACAACTACCAGGCGGGTACAGTCAACAGTCAAGTGGACCGAAATGAACAAGGTATCAATCCTGAAACCTATTGAGGGTATCGAAAGAAATTGTTCCAGAAAACGACTGAGGACCTCAAATGGATTCGAGACCCATGAAGCTCCATGCCAAATGCGATCAACGTAATCCAAAGATAAGTCCTCTATATGCGACCTCATGTTTAACCCCTGTGTTAGAAGGAGGTCCCAGATAGTTTCCACGTTACTGGACATTTTCACTCCCTAGCACAGACTCCTATGTTTGTTTTCTAGCCTTGAAGAGTTTCCTCTCCAACCTAAATCAAGGTTCTATCCTAATCTAGTTAATGGAACCTACAAACACAAAGTCTAATAAATTTTGTTTATTTTAGGTGGTTGGTCCTAAGTCAAAGGAATGGAAATGAAACTGGTGATGTTTGTTAAGAGATGAAAGAGAAGAAAAAATGTTGGAAACAAAATTACTTCTTCAACAAACAAAGATTTGCAAATTGAACACTCTTTCACCAACTTTTCTAACTAACTTTTCTCTCTAAGATATTTTAAAAGAAAAACTCAAAATTGAATTTTTCTCTCCTGCAAGCTACTTAAACTCCTAAGTATTCAGTAAATAACTTAAGAAAGCACTCTTCTTCCTAAGAAAAAAAGCTAACCTAACTACTTAACCAAACTAGAAACTGGAAACTTTTTTTTTTTTAATGCTCCAAAATAAGAAACTTGAAAATGAATTCTTTTCTTTTCTTCTAAAGAAAGTAAAAGGGAAAAATAAAGACAAGACAAGACTCAAGAAACTGACTTAAGGTCTACTTTAAATCACAGGGAGTCACTGAAAGAACCACTAAGGATGATATATAAAAGACTCACAGACTCATCACAAAAACCATTTCAACAAAAAAAAAGAAATCATTAAAAGATAAAGAAACTGACGTCGAACCTAGGCTCAAAGACTGTAACTACAGAGACCAGGACTAAATCAAGAAACCCCAGAGAACTCAGACTTCAATCATGGGAGAGGATGACTTCCTCTCCTTAATAAAAGTCTTCCTGACATAGGCACACTACTGACACTTAAGCAACATGCATATGTACACAATCTTTCCAAAGGTAGGTCGTGTATGTACGCGGGTAGACCTTCTGCAGGACGCGTACACCTTTGTAACTCCTAAAAAAAAAAGAAAACAAAAGTTAAAAGAAGAAGGTAGGGAATACTGGTATGGAAAAATCAAATCCCTTAAGGACACAACAACTTACAGAGAACTCAAAGAGGTAATTAAACCAATTAAAACACCCAAAAATATCCCCAAAAAAACCCTAGAGGTTCTCGAGTACGGTCGCCAATTCTGCTATAGTGGGAAAACCCTCGTACGAACTACACTAGGGTTCTAAAGTTTAGGCAGAGTTAATCATCTAAAGTCTCTTACTTTTAACAACTATCTCGATAACACCCCACATTCATGTATAAAATACAAATTATAGGGATCCGATAGTCCTACACTGAATTCTACTTCCGGTGTCGATCCCTTTGCACCCGGTCGTTTCTCGACTGCAAATCTCCTCCCAAGGATGACCTCGATTCACCAAAAGACAAACAAGAAACTACGAACATGCATTCTATATATGAATTAGTGGGTTAGATGTCATAACAAAATTTGAATCAAATATAAAGATTAAACACATCATATGGCAGGACGACAAAAGTACTTCTTTATATTAATCTCACAAAGTCACTTACAAAATGAGATCGGTGACTGCTCCTAGAACCTGGTCCTAGGATCCTCTTCACCAAGCTCCAACTGCTTCCACATATCCTTCTTCTCTCATACTTCTCTCTAGAGAATGGGCATAGGCTTATGGATGAGTAAAAAGGGAAAGAATAAGGAATTCTAGCTCAAAGCTTAGAATGTGGCTACAAATTCTTGGGGCAAGGGGGGAAAAGAAAAATAGGCAGAATTATATTGTTGCTATGTTTCTCCTTTGAATGAGACCCCAACACCTCTTTTTATATGCCAAAAGGATAGTTATTTGCTTGGGTGACAGACTATAGGCGGTCAATTGGTTAGGAAACCACCCAATAGCTCGTAATCTCAATGAATCCCTTGCAACTTTTTATTTTTTGCTACTTTTGTGAGTATACGCGGGTTGTAATGGTGTAGCTAGCATACGTATGTGGATAGTAGTGGTGAAGCTAGTGTACATACATGGGCAGTAGTGGTGCAAGTCACGTACATCTTCAAAAATTTAGTTTTTAAGAAGAGTTATTCAGTATTGGCTTGGAAAAAATAGTAAGTAAGATGGCCTACTGCCAGGTATGCATGTTTGGTGCAAATTAGGGCTATAACGGAGATCACCATAAATTTTCCAATCCCTTTTTCAAACCAAGACTACTGAGACTACCTATAAAATTTCAAAACTACATAAACAAAATGTTAGATAAAAATCATATTACAAATAATTCCTCACATTTATGTTAGTGCTCGATATCTGAACTATACCTTCCCTATCTATCCTTCATGTTGAAACCATGCATCATATCCAAAAAATCCTTGGCATTCTTTCAATTTTGTCTAGTAAATTTATAGTTGGCATCATCGTTGATGATAAGAACTTGATCTCATTTCGAATAGGGTAGAGACGACACTCCCCATTCTGGGTGCATAAAGAAATGTAGTTGTCTTTAAAATATCCCTTATAGTGCTCTCAAAATATCCCTCTTGGCTTCTTTGGGATGATATTATGGGACTAAAATGAATTCATGGATTCTAGACACTTAGTGAAATTGTACTCGTTGTGGTGCCTCACCCATGGCATCTCTCATCTATAGATATATATTTGTATACATGTGAATAAACAACCATTTGGTCTCCTTGGGACTCAAAGTATGGAGAGGGAGACATCGACTTGTAGAAGCTCAGAAGGTATTAGTGCAACAATAGTCTGTTGTGCTAACGAACCCATTTCCACATGGGAAAAACATGGCTCAAGCTTCAACATCCTCAAGTGTGGAAGGGGATAGTCAGGGACCACCCACGTCTACCAATAATAACCCGACCACAAATGTTTACATGATGAAATCCGAGGCTAATATAGTGACCAAGGCCCGAGATTACGGAATGTCAGAATCTGTCGAAAAGGGAAAAGAATCCACAAACCCACCGATTCCTCTCCAAATTGAGAAGATGATGGGAGAAATGATGACACACATCCCGAAAGGTTCATTCAAGAAAGATTCTCATAATCCGAATGCGAGGATTTCCCATAACTACTCTGTTGTGGAATATTTGGCACAAATCCCTTGTGCGATGTCTTCTTTGGAAGTCCTCCAAAGTTTCCCTTGACAGAGAAAGGTGTTGTTATATGCCTTGGGATCAATAGAGACTTGTAAACTGGGAGTGATCGTTATTGATCCAACCGAATTGAAACCTCGTCTTCCTTACCACATTGTGTTTCAGATAGTAGTGGCTTACACCACAAAATATTTTACTCGGAATATCTTTCGTACTATGGTTGATGACGGTGCCTTGACTTGCATGATGTCATTGGTGTTTGGAAGGCCATTGGCCAACCTGGTTTGTCTTCATCACCTACGTTTCTTAAGACGTTCGATGGTCAGTCATTCATACCTCATGGAATCATTCCTTCTTTCCCCATGCAGTTGGGAGGAGAGACCGTGTGCGTCGTAGTTGAAGTGGTCGATGCACCTCTTGACTACAACCTTTTGTTAGGGAGGAGTTGGACTTATGCAATGCATGCAGTGGTTTCTACATTTTTTGGCTCTTGTTGTTTCTAAACGAGGGATAGATTGTGACGATTGAATAGTTTTCCTTTTCCCATCCTGACCCTTCATCAGGGGATTCTACGGTATCAATGATTGATAATCCTCAATCCGACACCGTCAAATTAGGGGTTGGTTTGTGTCCATCATTGATGTGTACTTTTAATTACCTTCCCTCTTTTGGCGATGTCAAGATTATATTGGTTTTCCCCGACTAGCCTAGGGATGAAATGTTTCATGTGTCATCATTTCGAATGACTTACTTTCATGATCCATGGACTCTTCCTTCCCCATCAACTTCGATGGAAGGGACAGGGCATCCTGTCATGCCCATGCCCTTGTCTGTAGCCTAAGTTGTGTACAATATTGTCCAACAAGATTCAACCCACCCAAATTCGACTCCAACATATGAGTTAGATCCATTTCTTGACCCTATTTCGGCTCAAGGTTATCTTGCCACTACAGATCCTTTAGACCTGGTCTTTCCCTATGACGAGGAAATTATTGAGGCATTGACTGGTCCAGATAGACCCTGGGATGATCTTCATCATAGGTCTTAATTTCTTATAGAGTTAAGGAGAATAGAGGTGGGAAAGCTTGTTTTGACCATGAATGGACATAGGTCTTGTCCTATTAATCATCTGGCTATGTACATAGTTTATGCCGAGGGTAATATGGTGAGTATCACTGAAATGATTCCCATAGATATCTCCAAAACCCCTGGCATTGTGGAAAATGTTTTCATCGGAGCAGAATTCTCCCCCGAAGAGATTTTAATTTATACAAAGTTATTTAAGGATTTTCGCAACATTTTTTCCTAGTCTTATGAGGAAATTCCAGGCATAGACCCAAGAATTGTCCAACATGAAATAATGACTTATTATGATGCCAAGACGGTCCGACAAAATATTCATCCAGTTAACCCTCGAAAAGCGGTAGCAGTTAAGGCTAAAGTAGAGAAACTTCTTAAATCCAATTTTATCTACCCCGTGTAGTTGACGAAATGGGTGTCAAACCCCGATCCGGTTAACAAGAAACAGGGTATAATTTGCATGTGCATGGACTTTTCTAAATTGAACAAGGCATGTCCAAAAGATAATTTCCCCACCCCATTCATCGATCAGATTGTCGATGAATGTGTCAGATATGAGGTATTTTCATTCATGGATGGTTTCTCGAGATATAACCATATGCATATCAAACCTGAAGACCAACATAAAACAATTTTTATTTGTCCTTGGGGCACATTCGCGTATCGTAAGATGCCATATGTCTTGAAAAATGTTGGAGCCACTTTTCAGTGGGCCATGTCGTTTACTTTTCACGTCCTTAGAAATATAGTTGAGGAATATCTTGATAATCTAGAATCATGCTCTCGTAAGAGATTTGATCATCCTTCACACCTCTTACTAATCGTTGAACGGTGTCTCTACTATCAGATTCGCTTGAATCCTAACAAATGCAGTTTCTGCGTGACATTGAATTCATCTCTTAGGTTTCATTGTTTCTACAATAGGGATCATGGTCAATCTGCTTAAGGTTGAGAAGATAGTCTAGTTGTCTCCCCCGTGCAAAATACCCCAGATTCAAAGCTTACAGGGAAAAGTGAACTTTCTTCGGCGTTTTTTCATGAATTATGCCGATATCACTAAAGGGTTTATGTGTTTGTTGAAAAAGGGAGTCCCATTATGTTTGGACGAAGCCAGTCAATGCTCTTTTGAAGCGTTGAAACACGTCCTCACGTCTTCCCCTCTGCTCTGGCCCCCTAATTATAACAAATATTTCTTGTTGTATTTGGTTGCTGCAGAGTCAACCATCGATATGGTTTTGGTTCAAGAGGATGATCTTCTCAAGGAGCACATTATTTATTACCTTAGCCAAGGCTTGTTTGGGCTATAACTTAGCTATTCTCACATTGAGAAGCTTGCTTTGGTAGTATTGCATGATGTCTAGTGGTTCCGTCATTACATTTTTCTTCGCAAGTCTACCACTTTCATTTCCATTGTGAACCCTTTATAATATGCATTGACACAATGGATCATTGGTGGAAAAATTAGTAGATGGATTGTAATCCTCCAAGAATTTGACTTGGATTTTGTTTCCACAAAATCCAAAAATTCATCGGTCTTTGTCGAACTTATTTCGAAACTTCTGGTCGAGTCTATTGATATCACACCCGAAGAATTTCCTATTAATGGAGATATTTTTCTAATCACATCTTTGAACCCCTGGTATGGAGATATACTAGTCTATCTCCAGACTTTGAAGTCCCCCGCTTCTGCTTCCCGAAATGAGCATTGACGAATTCACCATCAGGCATGAAACTATCTCATACTCGATGACACTTTGTATCATTGAGGTGTAGATTTCATTCTTCGTCAGTACCTTATCCACGGAGAAGTATAGCTCATTTTGAACAACTGCCACACTAGAGCATGTGGTGGTCATCTTTTTGGGTTGGCAACAACCCAAAAGATTATACATGTTGGTTACTTCTGGCCTTCGTTAATAAAGGATTGCATTGAGGCAGTCAAGAAGTTCCACCTGTTTCAGATCTTCTCTCGAAAGAAGAGAGCGCATCCTACTCCCATGTTTCCTATCATTGTTGCTGGTTCTTTCACCAAGTGGGGGATTGATTTCACTACATGTCACTCGACCTCAGCCAAGGGGAATCATTACATCATCATTGTGGTAGACTACTTCACAAAGTGGGTCGAGGCTATGCCAACATTTAACAATGAGGGTGAAACATCGACTCTTTTCATTTTTAACCAGATAATAGGAAGGTTCGGCATCCTGAAAGAGATTGTCACTGACCATGTCAGTCACTTCCAAAACAAGATGATGACCGAGTTAACATCAAATCTTGGGTTGAGGCAAGAAAATTTGTCACCTTATTACCCACAAGCGAATGGTCAAGTTGAATCTATGAATAAGTCCCTCAAGACTATTATTCAGCAGACGATCAATTCTGCCAAGTCAAATTGGCATTTGATGTTGTACTCGGCGTTGTGGGCCTACCAAACTTCTATGAAGACTGCCATCGGTTTCTCACGTTTTTAACTCATATACAGGTTGAAAGAAGTCTTACCTATTGAGTGTCAAATCCCTTCTTTAAAGTTGGCAGTGGAATTACTGTCGGAAACTTCACCACTTGAAGAACACCTACTACATCTTGAGCAACTCGATGAGCAACATTGTGATGCATCCTTTGCCAATGAGTCTCATAATAAACAATTCAAATGTCAATATAATCGGTCCATTCTTCCTTTGATTTTTTTTGAAGGTGATGTTGTTGTGGTCTACGATCAAGACAAAGATCCCCTAGGGGTAGGAAAGTTCAAAACCATGTGGTTCAGACCGTTCATTGTGAAAGAGATCTTGAAGAAGGGTGCTTTCCGTCTGGTTGAATTTGAACGAAATTCTTTGGCAGAGCCTAGAAATGGGATCTACCTCAAGAATTATTAATTATAGGTTGGTCGCCTGGGTGACTTCTTGTACATATGTGTAGTTATTATAAAGTTTTTTGTCTTTTGTTTTTGGACATGTAGTTATTTATCTCTTCTTTTTCACTGTGGAAAATGTCAAGTGAATCACAGGTGCATTTTGGGTTCGCGGGCAACACTAGTCGACATACTCGGAGGTTTTCTTTCGCAGCTTCGGTGATTTTCGCACCTGTAGGACAATTTCTATTTTTCGGAGGTATTTTTATAGGTGATGCCACAAATAATGTTTTCGAGTACAGTGTAGTGATAGAGTTGCTTCGTGACACCTTGTCGCATGACATTTCACACCTCTAAGTCTACCTAGATGCTCAACTGGTTGTGTCCCAATTAAATGGAGTTTACCTCGTTTATGATCCTACTTTACTCTAGCTAATGGAGTATTAGATTGGCATATTTCACACACATACACATGTACATATATTTGTAAAAAATGTGATCCATAAGACAAATAAGATGTATATATATATATATATATATATATATATATAAAATGTTACGAGTACATAGGTGGGTGCGAATGCCTCAAAAATAAGGTTCAATAAACATCGCTAGGCTTATGCCCTAAAAAATACATGTACAAAGGTTCCTTTGACACATCTAAATTCTATCCTATCTAAGATCGGGGCCTATTGGCCCTGCCATAATGAAAAATATTGTTGGATAAATGCCGAAAAAGATGGACCCAAGTTCATGGCACCCCCACTACATGAGGCTGCATGGAAGGTAGGAGATCCACGATCTCGACCATGGGTGTTATGCGAGTGAGCGCAGTAAGTTGTGCTCCACTCGTCTAAAAAATCTCTCATCCTCTCCAGTGAGAGGTCCCCCCGTGGCTACTGGTCCACCGACTGTTGTTGGTTCTGCCTTTGGTCGAGGACATCGTTGAGTCCTCGCGAAGTCTACCGGGTGCACTGGTCCCACATGTGTAGATAGAAGATACACAAAAGTCAACACTCTATACACACATAAAAATGATATATTTAAAACTAATTAAAAATTAAATAATATTAAAGGCATGTTACCTATCTCTCCTCGCTCCTCTCCGGAAGGCATGGGCATGTTAGGATCCATGGAAAAATTGATCCCGACATAGGGGTATTCCTCTATCGTCAAAATATTTCATGCCCACCAGTCAAAAAATGTGTCATCAAAGACCTCTATGGTCCTCCCTCCCCCCTTTCATGGAAACAATTCTTCACATCTGCATACTTTCGATAAGGAGGCCACATGCCCCCATAGAGTCTCTCTAGGACTGAGACTGGGTACTCTCGAAGAAGAAGAATGAGCATAAAATAATACCAAACCCAAAGCTTTTGTTGTTGCATTGCCGAAAATCTGTCAATTGTCTGTTCATGCATGTGAGCATGGTCTTATTCTAGTCAAATATATGGGCCTCCTATAATTGAATAAGATAGTGCATGTGTGCCTAAGAAGCTAGGTGAAGGGTCGTAGATCCAGTAATCATCCCAATCAGTAGCAATATCAATTGCAGAGTCAGACTCATTATCTTGTGAATAGGCACCTAAGAACCTACCTTCTCAATGTTAGCCTCACAGTACATTCGAATGTAGTCCTCAATGTTAAAAGGCCCAGGGGGAAATGTCTGCAGATTGACTAGTTCCCATCTCCTCAAAATACCAGTCAGAAAGTAGATGTCCTAAGTTGTTGGAGTTAACGATTGTCCCTCTATCATGATTTCCTCTGCATCTGAATGCTAGTAATCAACTAAGGAGTTCAGTAGCCTGGGTTGTGCCCTCATAAAAGGACACTGGAATAACTTCCATAGTCCACATTGTTTCAATGCGGAAATGGCAGCAGGGTCCTCTTCGACCAGTATGTCAATATCCTCATGTTCCCTCTCCCTCCAATGGACATACATCATGTTCCATGGAAATTTAAAGGGAGTTAACTCTTGCTTTTTAATTTTTTCCAAGATTTTGAGGGTGTATGCGAGCTTTTTGGCCTCAGTCACGTATGTACATGCATATTGTTTTTTATCTGAGTACACACATGGCCTAGCCTTTGACAGTGCGCGTACATGTAGGGCCATTCTTTTTAAGAGAGCATGCCACCTCAAAAACAAAAATAAATTCTTAAAAGACTAATTGAAATGCAAGGGGGATGAATTTGTACTTACTTGGTCCAAGTTGAAGTTTGTTTCGTCCACTGAAGCTTTCGGAATCAACTTCTTTAGCAAATGGGATTTTTATCCATTTAGGCAATTTTCAAATTGCAATGATGAAAATGAGTTTTCAGCTTCTATTTATAGACCTTTTTGGCATTTTTTGCCACTTTTTGACCCCCTTTGTCATTTGTCCTTGCTTGATGGTCACTTGATTCTGATTCCGAGTTTCTCATTGGATTTCATGATACAATATTTCTTTTGGTTTGGTAACCTTTTGGGGATGGGTCACTTTTGGTATCCTTTGGTAAAAGTCATTTTTTCCAACTTTTTTCATATAAGTTAGGATTTCACCTCCATGTTCTGTATCTCATTGTATTTTCCACTTTTCTCTAGGATCGACCACACCGAAGTGCAACACAGAACCTTCATTTCTTCTCTAGAAGTGTCGTAATTAGGTGGTAGAGCCTACCTTTACATGGATGCCCTAGGTAGATCCTTGTTGCATTTTGGCATCCATGCTGTTAGTAATGACTATAGGGTCGGGAGTCCTTGTTAGTCCTATCATGATTACGATATTGAGCCTCATTTGTTTGATGAACCATCATTATTGGCCTCACCCTCAAGACTCCCAAATGAGCATGCTTTGTTGTCTTTCAAGCTCGCTTTACAATTCAAAAGCAACATTCGACGAGACTGTATTTATACTTTTTTATCTTGTCTGGATTAACTGAGAAAAGTAGCTCCCTGGAGTCTTCTTTAATGCCTTTTCAGACTCTCTATAATGAAAATATTGTTGAGGGATCTTGTTTCCCTTCATGCTCGCCAAACTCAAATTTGAAGGAACGTATGTCCAACTGTAGTTTACCCCTTTTTCAGTACGGACGATCAATTTCATGAATAAAGGTATGCTCTAGGAACTTTGTTTCACTAGAAGAGTATTCTATGGCATGACTTTAACCCTTTTTCCAGACTGTAGATTATAGCAGAAAAAGGTACGCATCGAGAGATTCATCTCATCGGGAGAGTTCTCCTTACTAACTTTTATACTTTTCGGGCTAAGGAGACTAAATTCATAAAACGGTTGTGACTCCATAGTTAAGCTCTTTTCAGACTCCTTAAACTTGAAAAGATTGTCGAGTGATCTTGTCTTTTTCACACTAGTTAAAATGGTTTTGAATAGATGCCTTTTTGGTGCAAGTTTACCCCTTTTTCAAACCGACTAGAATATCTCCGAAAAAGGTACTCCCTGGAGTCTTCTTTTACGTTTTTGAAGAATCTCTAAACGTGAAAAGAACACTGATCTTACCTTCTTTGGGCTCGTAAAAATTACATCGAAGGGGGTCTCATTGTTTCTTTCTTAACCACATTTGCATCTCTACGTCTTTGGTCTAATGTCACCTCCATGTTTCTCTCAACTGAACCTTTGAAGCATGCCTTATACGCAAGCCTTGTAGCACTTCTTGCCTCTTCGACTTGACACCTTGACCCATGGAGGGACTTTCTCCGAGTGTCCTTCTCCTACACATGTCTCCTTGCTCTGAGAATTAGTATGTTCCTTATGCTTGGAACTAGTATGCTTGCTTGTAACACTTGTTCCTCCTTTGTAATGTAGCATTATTTTATTCTTTTTCAAGCTCTTAAAAAATTGAAAAAGACAAAAAAAATCAAATATTCCAAAAAGAGGGGACGGGAAATATGTATTATTTTTTCAGAAGCACAAAGAGTCACCCTTGGACAAATCACATCCTTACATTTGTTCATCAAGAATTGGCATCTAGTATGACCTTAGGAAGTTGTTCTCACTACATAGATTTGTGTCCTGCTCCATTTGGTTACTCTTCCAAACACATGGAGAGTTTGTGTTGCCTCTTGCATCGTGAACTTATGTCAATGTCATGTTTCCTGAGTCTGATCATTTGTCATGCTTTTTTCCAAAGGAAGTTTCACCCATCCTGAGTTGGCCTTTCTGTAGTTTTTCTCTTGACCTCATGAGTAGTCCATCTCGAGAGTCCATTCAAGTTCTAATTCAAAATCGATGAAGTTCTTTGCCTGATCATCGAGAGGTATTTTTCCGACGAGACGTCGAAGACCTTAGAGTAATGAATTCATACACTCACATTGTACTCCTACCTGATTTTTGAATATCATAAAGTTTTGCTCGAGGTCTGAAGGCCTCATCTCCAGCCATCGGGCATCATTAGATTCTTGAATATGGATACTCTACTTGTATATCTCGACGTATTTTGAGATGTAGATCCATTCTGTATTGCTTGTGGCTAAACTTTATATAGTTATATGACATGGATCTGCAGTGTATTTCATTGACAACCATGATTTAATTCATCCCAAGCATGGTTATGCCCACCTCAGAGAGACAATTGTTGTTTTGCAGATGGAACCTCCCGAACTCTGGTCCTAGGCTCACTCGATCTCATACATTGGTGAATATATTGTAATGTATTTCAGCCATCAGTTTCTCTTATGACCTCACACATTAGGGGGAATCTTTTATAGCCCTAAATTTCTCTACACATGCATACATGGCCTTGGCCTTCTTACTTTCATTTTTTTCCAAAGCACTACAAAGAAACTCTTCTTAAAAAACCAATTTTTAGAATATGTAAATGCCTTGCACCACTACATCCCATGTACATACACTTGTTGCACCACTACAACTAGCATGCATACACATGTTTCACCATTACAACCTGTGTGTACTTTCAAAAGTTGCAAAAAAATTGTTTTTGCAAGGAATTCGTTGAAATTCACGGGCTATTGGAGGTTTCCCAACTAATCCACTTGCTATAGCCCATCACCCAACCAAATAACCATCCTTTTGGAATATAAAAGTAGGTTTTGGTGTCTCATTTCAAACCTAAGAATAAGAACAGTGAAACTCCTCCCGATTTCACTTCCCCTCCTTGCCCAAGATGTTGCTACCTTTTGTCAGAAATTGTCTCAACATTCCCTCATTAGCCCCTTCTTCCTCCATTTAACGCATTCCATTCCATAGAAGAGATCATAAGGCTGAGAGGAGAAGCTCATACAAGGTGCACTTGGATCATGGTGAAGAGGAGCCCAGACTAGGTTCGTGGAATGGTGGCCGACTTAGATTGTAAAGGTATAATCTTTGTGTTATGAATAAAATAATTACATTTTCCTGTCCCAAATGTTGGTGTCTTGAATAATTTTATTAGTTTATGCTTGACATTCTAACATCTAACATTAAATTATATATTGAATAACATGCTTGTAGTTCTTTGTTTTCTTATATTTGGATGAAGGTCAGCCCGGGGAGGTGTTAAGCCCTAATATTGGCTCATTACCCCTTAATTGGGGCATATTAGATTAGTAATGCTATTTTATCTATGTCGGCTTTAGGCCATTAGTTGTAATTTAGATTAGTAATGTTATTTTATTTATGTCTGCTTTAGGCCATTATTTGTA
>JASDQU011377283.1:0-10594 GCA_032191745.1 Picea mariana
AGAGCGACGTTCCAGTGGAAAACGTCGCAATTGCGACGTTAACGTGGCAATTGCGACGTTATCGGGCAACATCAATTTTTTTTTTTATAAATTTTCTCTATTTTGCGACAATATGGACAATTTTGTCCATAACGCCGCAAATAAAACGTCGGAATTTTTACAATATGTAGTAGTGATATGATTTTTGAATGATGACAACCCCAAATATAGAATCAAGACTTGAATAAATTGAAGAAATCGTTGAAAAGACACCATTATGGAAATATGTGATCAGACAAGAGCTTCAGAAGGAGAGAGACACTTTACTCAAAATACTAGCTAGACATCTCACAATACTAGAAGTAAAGAAATCAAAAGAACCTACATATAAGGCCAGTTCTAATTGTTACTCTCCTATTGAGCTATGTACACAACATCCTAATAGTCACAAAGACAACTGACATTTTAGAAAGGATAAAGAAGATATGTTGCTACTACATGTTGGAACAAATATTGAAAATTTCTAAACTTAGTGTCTTTCACCAAAATTTATGTCAATTGCGCCAATTAGTTTTAGAATCTCGTCGCCTAGAATAAGCTTGTGTAACTTAAAATTCCTTACACCATTTGATGCAACCCTTTGCGCTGCAGTAAAAAATCCAAAACTATCATCATTTTCGTCGAACTTCTCTACCGTCAAAATCTCAAAGCTTTAAAGTTTCTCAAGGTCTCCTATTGGTCTTAGTTCGCAATTCCTCGATCGTCGAAATAAGTCTAAAGTGTCAAATTACAAACCAAACTACAAAGTTTTGTTTTTATATTATTTTATATAATTTTAAATTGATATTTTAAAGTTTGGTAAAAAAGAGAAAATTGTTGATTTAGGCAAACCTTTGCAACTTTTATATAAGTTGTTGGGTCAACTTCTCTTCACGTCCCAATCTCCCAACTATCCACCGAAATCCATATGCATACCAAGTCACAAGACAACTCATACAAATATCTAAGAAGAGAATTCACAAGGAGGCCCGAAAGAGTGCAATACGAGCCAAGACAATCGCTAAAAGGGTTTTACATAAATGCCATGTCACCATTTTGGGGTTTTGGCCGTCGGGGTTTGGCTGACGTAGAGATTTTAACCACTGGCCCGTTTTCCTGAAATCCGAAGGCCCAAAATCGGGGTTTCAGGATTTTAAATAGCTTACGATGCTCTGAAAGCACACTGTTAGCTTCCGAAAGCCAAGAATTTTGGTAGCTAAGATACCCCTGTTTTTGGCCTGTTAGCTGCTGAAATCGCAGTTTTTTCCAGTGACAAAACTGCCTTAGCAAAACTCAATTTTATTAGCCGTGGAGAGGCCATTTTCCGTGTTCGAATAGTCAATTGACATCTACATATCCTAATATTTCTATTGGTGTCTTCATAATTTAATTTTGATCTTGGAAAGGCAGTCAAAAGTCCCCCGCAAGATGAGGTTCGTTTTCAGAAATGTGGCATTTTTTCTACTGTGCTTAGTCATCATTTTCAATGATCATTATGAGCGACTGGAGTATCATTTTGAGAAACGGTCAGAGGATTTTGTGACTAATACATCAGAGATAAATAAACTCTCTCATTTTTCCTACAGCTATCACAGATTGGGAAAATCGAATCCATCTCCGAGCCTTAATTTTCAGATCTCATATTTTCCTGTTTTGACACATGTTTGTAAAATGCAGATCTGGGGGAAATGGAAATGGATCTCAGGGAACTGAGAGAGTTTTTTTCTCAGAACAAATAGATGCAAAAAATTCTCTTTCATTTTATACACAAATTTCACGATTCGAGAGATCTAGAACCATACCTCCAGCCCCAGTTTTCAGCAGTTTGGCCCATTTTCTATGGCAGAAAGTTCCATAAATTGATTGTAACCGTTGTTATCTTTTGGGAGGGAATTCGACCTTCTAGGGAGGATTTCAAACTCAATAAATATATGAGGAATATTTGTAACATTTGAATTAGGGGGGAAACATCCCAAGATCCTTTTGGAGGTTGGGTTTGTAATGCATTCCTTTTCAACAAATATAGAACAAAATGCCAAGAGATTCTACACCTCGTCACCGTGTAATTTTATTTTTCCTGTATTGTTTTCTCAGGTTTACATTCATTATTTCTTCATTCTTTTACATATTCATCTTGTAATGGCTCTAATTCAGTAATACCTTTGCTATAGTCATTTATTGGGCAGCCTGTTAGGTTCAGTTTTTCCTCTGTTTATGCTGTGAGCTAAATAAGACCTGTAGCTTGACTGTTTCTACCTAATTTACAAGTTGTATATATTCATGTTTGTCTTTCGGATTTATTTGTCATTCCTCCATTGAAATAAATATTAGACTTATCAGAATTAGATACCTAACTCTTTGTTTCAGTATTTTTCATCTCCTATCCTCTATCCATCTTCTTTATTAAATCAATTAGACAAACGAGGTCATGCCTCTTCATTTTCAATCTATAAATGAGTGAAGGGCCTATTTCGGACCTAGTTATAGAATCCTCCAATGAATGATCAGTCAAAAATTTTTATTTCATTTAAAATGTGCTAAGGCTTGGCTCTATTACAGCCTAGAACCAACTCTTGCGACAACATTTTCTGGTGTCGCTGCCGGGGACGAAGGAACGAAGCTATCTTCCCTGGGATACGGCAAAAAGTTTAGATCTATTCCTTGATGGCGAACACAGGATATGCATTCAATTGGCTGTGATCATTCACCTAACGATTCCTTGGTTAAAATACTCTACATGATTCACTAGCGACTCCACTAGTCTCAAAATGTCGAATTCGTTCGCTGCTTGGATTGCTGCAAGGTTTTCTCCTCTGGACTTTACAAATCTTTATGGTTTTCCAAACACTGTTATAGACATTAAAATTTGGGAAGATGTCCTTCCTAAATTTGGAGGATATGTGGACGACAATCCTTCTCAACACTTGTTTGAATTCCACAATCTCATGGATAAATTAAATGTACATCATGAAGATGTCCTCATGAAGCTGTTTATGTTTTCATTGGAAAGAGATGCCAGTCTCTGGTATAAATATTTACCCCATTCCAATATTCCTTCATTGAAATATTTTCACACA
This sequence comes from Picea mariana, assembly GCA_032191745.1. Taxonomy (NCBI): domain Eukaryota; kingdom Viridiplantae; phylum Streptophyta; class Pinopsida; order Pinales; family Pinaceae; genus Picea; species Picea mariana. Next base: position 3,096 of record JASDQU011377283.1, read on the forward strand.
CTTTTTCATCAACATTGTAAGAGGATATATTTAGCCGAAATCCTTTTTGAAGATTGTTGTAATATAGAATTCATAAGACAAAAGGATCATACAAATCCACTTGAAGAGGAGGAAGAAACATAAAAAATTTCTCAAGTGGATGAAGATGACCAACATGACGAAGAGTTGGATGATAAATAAACAGGATATGATAGCTCTTGTAATCATATTCAGGAAGAATATATTCAACATCATGGTCAACCTGCAGAAGAGAAAAAAAAAATAGTTGCTTGATCTAGAAACTACACAGACCACCTCCTATTTTAACAGAAGAAGAGATAGATCCGCTCCTGAAAAATTATGTTACAGCCCTTGCTTACACAAATTTGCAACATTCACATAGTCTTGAACATGTGAGTGAAACTTCTTCTATTACTAAAAATGAAAATATAAGTTTAAATGATGACAACCATGGAACTTTACAGGAAGTTAGTAAACCAATTTATGATGATGATTTCTTGCCACATGATCAACTTGTAGACACTGTTTTGTTTCATGAAGAAGATAGGTCTGTCATGTTTAATAACCTTGAAGAATGTTTGTTGTTCAAAGATGCTTTAGACTATGATTTGGAGGAGTGTGGATCTGAGATAGATATCTTCACAGTTGATATTCCGAGCATTTGTCTGACTCATGACACTCCTGAGTTATATACTGAACCTATTTATGATGAATATCCAGAAGAAAAAGAAGAGCAGATTTTTTTTTCACCACACATGAAAATTTATGACAGTCCTCCTTTGTTTGATGAATGTGATGAAAGTGTTTCTGAGGATGATAAGCAACAAGAAACTTTGGTTCAACAGGAAAGCAATCAACAACATCATGAAAGAGATCAGCCTATGTATGACAACTACCAAGAAGATCTTTGGACAACAGATGAAGGACATAAGCAGGGGTTACTGAAACAATTGATCTCTCCTCCATGTTTAACAACTATTGAGCAACAAACCAGTGAGTTTCAATGCGACATTTTTGCACCAGTGGAAGAAAAAATAAGTAGTGGATAAAGTGCCCAAAAACATTTCAGATATCTTGCCCAGTAGGAGGAAGTATGGATTAATTGTGAAAGTGGCATATGTATCCCCTTCTACGATCTAGTAAAGGTTTATATGGAGTAAAAATGGGGCATTGAACTTTTTATTTTCAACTTATTGAAGTTTGAATTTCAAAACTATGAGTGCCTGCTCCCAGGGTATGTTTTGAAATTTGTAGTTGCTCCTGTCATTTTTGTGCTCAAAGATGGAAGCATAATTAAGTTTGTTAGTTGGATATTCACTTGGTTGATTTGGAAATTTTCCTATACTTGAACAAAGCAGTGACATCAGTTAGAGTAGGTGATGTATATAAATAAGATTGACTTCAAGCATTAGAGTGTAGCGGTGGTTTTCAGTATGTTTCCAGTTCAGTTTGGCATCCAGTACGGTTTTGATTTAAGGCATTACGATTCCATAGCCCAATGAATGCATAAGCGGTTTTTTGTTTCGAAAAGGCGCAAGTTAAATGACAAAGTTCAGAGTTTGATAAGGTTGATTTCAGGTCACCCAATGGATGAAGGCACGTGGTCTACTGTTCTTGGCGCTTTGCAGGAAAGCACCATCCCTAGATGGAGCCTATGTTGGAACAAATATTGAAAATTTCTAAACTTAGTGTCTTTCACCAAAATTTATGTCATTTGCGCTAATTAGTTTTAGAACCTTGTCGTCTGGCATAATCTTGTGTAACCATTAAGTCCCTACGCCATTCGGCGCAACCCTTTGCGTTGCACTAAAAACTCCAAACCTATCGTCATTTTCGCTGAAATTCTCTACCGTCAAAATCTCAAAGCTTTAAAGTTTCCCAAGGTCTCCTATTGGTCTTAGTTCGCAATTCCTCGATCGTCAAAATAAGTCTAAAGTGTCAAATTAAAAACCAAACTACAAAGTTTTTTTTTTTATATTATTTTAAAATTGTTTTATATAATTTTAAATTGATATTTTAGAGTTTGGTAAAAAAGAGAAAGTTGTTGATTTAGGCAAACCTTTGCAACTTTTATATAATTTATTGGGTCAATTACTCTTCACATCCCAATCTCCCAACTATCCACCAAAATCCATATGCATACCAAGTCACAAGACAACTCATACAAATCTCTAAGGAGAGAATTCATGAGGAGGCCCGAAAGAGTGAAATATGTGCCAAGAAAATTTCTAAAAGGGTTTTACATAAATGCCACGTCACCATTTTGGGGTTTTGGCCGTCGGGGGTTTGGTCGACGTAGAGATTTTAACCACTACCTCGTTTTCCCAAAACCCGAAGGCCCGAAATCCAGGTTTCAGTATTTTCGGTAGCTTATGGCGCTCTGAAATCGCACTGTTAGCTATCGAAAGCCAGGACTTTCGGTAGCTAAGATACCCATGTTTTCGGCCTGTTAGCTACCGAAATTGCAGGTTTTTCCAGTGACAAAACTACCTTATCAAAACTCAATTTTCTCAGTCGTGGAGAGGCCATTTTCCACGTTTGAATAGTCGATCAACATCTAAAGATCCTAATATTTCCAGTGGTGTATTCCAAATTTAATTTGGATCTTTGGAAGGAAGTCAAATGTCCCCCGCAATATGAAGCTCGTTTTCAGAAATGTGGCGTTTTGTCTTACTATGCCGAGTCATCATTTTGAAATGATGATTCTGAGCGACTGGAGTATCATTTTGAGAAATGGTTGGAGAATTTTGTGCCTAACACATAAGATATCAATAGTCTCTCTCAGATTTCCTACAACTATCAGATTTTGGGAAAATCGAATCCATCTCCGAGCCCTAATTTTTGGATCTCATATTTTCTTGTTTTGACACATGTTTGTAAAATGCAGATATAGGGAAAATAGAAACGGATCTCAGGGAACTGAGAGAATTTTTTTCTCAGAACAAACAGATGCAAAAAATCCTCTTTCATTTTATACACATCTATCACGATTTGAGAGATCCAAAACCATACCCGCAACCCTAATTTTCAATAGTTTGGCCCATTTTCTATGGCAGAAAGTTCCAGAAATTGATTGTAACTGTTGTTATATTTTGGGAGGGAATTCGACCTCCTAGGGAGGATTTCGACCTCAATACCTATATGAGGCATTTTTGTAACATTTGAATGAGGGGGGAAACAACCCAAGAGCCTTTTGGAGGCTGGGTTTGTAATGCATTCCTTTTCAGCAAATATAGAACATAATGCCAAGAGATTCTATACCTCATCACTATGTAATGTTTTCTTAGGTTTACATTCATTATTTATTCCTTCTTTTACATATTCATCTTGTAATGGCTCTAATTCAGTAATACCTCTGCTATAGTCATTTATTGGGCAGCCTGTTAGGTTCAGTTTTTCCTCTATTTATGTTGTGAGTTAAACAATACTTGTAGCTTGACTGTTTCTACCTAATTTACAAGTTATATATATGCATGCTTGTATTTCAAAGTTATTTTTCATTCCTCCATTGAAATAAAGATTATAATTATCATAATTAGATACCTAACTCTTTGTTTCAGTCTTCTTCATCTCCTATCCTCTATCCATATTCTTTATTAAATAAATTAGACAAACGTGGCCATGCCTCTTCGTTTCCGATCTATAAATGAGTGAAGGACCTGTCTCAGACCTACTTCTAGAAGCCTCCTATGACTAATCAATCAAAAAAAATTATTGCATTTAAAATGTGCTAAGGCTTGGCTCTATTACAGCCTAGAACCGACTCTTGCGACAATACTACAAATCAGAGAAAAAAAACCATAAATAGGCTAGTAACAAACAAGATTAAAGAAATCAAGGGGTTGATAAATCATCTGGCGAGTTGAAGTCTGGAATCTTTGTAAAAGGAAGGTTGTGATACATAAGATATAAGGCCTTCTATAAGCATCTTATTTGATACAATATTCAATCTTTACAATGCCATTGATTTTATCTTTCTCTATCTCTATTTCAGTTTTGCAAATTTAAGTGCTACATTTTGTATTGTTTGAAATGATATTAGTAGGACCATTTACAATTATTTATGAGAAAATGAATGTGATAAGTGGGAAATTGAGTGAGATTGCATGTGAGGCATAAGTGTCAGAAGGAAAGCTGAGTGATAGCAAAGTTAGGCCAACCATTCCATTAGGAGCTTACTCTCTTAGCTCTACCCAGAGGTTAGCTTGTTACAACTTTGCTCATTCATATAACAAAATAATTGACCCCTCGTTAGATTCCATCAACCTCTTAGAAATCTCTATAGAAAATAATTCTTTCACTTCTCTCAGAGATAGATGAGCATCCTCTCTAGCTACTTCTATTTCTTCAGACACCAATATTATTTCTATTTCATAACCAACTTCTTATGAACATTGAAAATTGACTCCTATAAAACCAAAACAATTTTACAAACTCAAATGGCAGCATCACCTGTCACACTCTTTCATCAAAGTTCATTCTTTCAATATTCCATTTACCATTGAAAAAGACCCGATCCATATCAATTTGTTGGAAAAAAACCTGATTGACTACGCTAAGAGAGAAGGATATTTGCATTCACATTTTGGAGTCATTAAGTTCGACCCTAACCCTATGGTTTGGTCATACCTTCCTGATTCATCCTAATGTTGTTTCATTGATACGCGCACAATATGTTTTCTGATGGCCTTATTGGAGGATTCCAAGCTCCTTTGTTTGATGGACCTGCATTTGCTATTGTCTACCCCAGGAATGTTGTAGCATTAAATGATAAATATATGATGTTCTTAAAGCCTATATCCTACCCGTAGGTTTTGATATGAATTCCCATCCCCCCATAATCCAACTTAAATGCACAGTTATTGTTCGCTTCAACATTAGACCTTGTCTCCTCTACAAAATAATGTTCTAACTACCTTGCGCCTGCACAATGTGGTGGAAAAGGATACTTCTAATAACTCCCATCCAATAACTCCTAAATCTAGAATCAAGACTTGCAGAAATTGAAGAAATCCTTGAAAACACTATAGTCTGACAATATGTGATCAGATAAGAACTTAAGAAGGAGAGAGACACTTTACTCAGAATACTAGATAGAACTCCCACAATACTATAAGTAAAGAAATCAAAAGAATCTTCATATAAGGCTAGTTCTAGCTATTACTCTCATATTGATCTCTATACACAACATCACGATATTCACAAAGATAGACAAAAAAATAAACAAGATAAGGAAATATCTTGTTACTACAAATCATACAACAATAGACCATAATCATGTTAGAAATAGACAATATTAAAGAATTCAAGGGAATACTATAAATTGTTAGGATAGAGGATTATAACTCATCTGATGAAGAAATGTCAAAGATGATAGAAGAAGCATAAAATCTTCCACATTCTTGAAAAGGATATAGAAAAAAAAATATAGATTCAAGAAGAGTCTAGTGAAGAAGAAATAGTAATAGAAAAGGAACTAGAAGAAGTAAGCCAGAAAGAAAAATCTCCTCTTGGACTATTGGCCTGCATAGGCACACAGTTTTTTAATTAAGGTTTGGTTCTGTCCAATTGACATGCTCCTTATCAATTAAACTGTTTCTTAGATTATGGTTGTCAATTGAATCTATTAAAAATGAATGTTATCCCTGAATATTACGGGAAACAAACTTCACAAGGAGGATTATCCATAAATGGTTCAACTGTAGAAATATTTGGAGAAAATGAGGACTTTCCCCTCCAAATAAATAATCAACCTTTCAAACAATTATTCCATGGTTTGGATAGTATCATGTATCAATGTATTCTAGGATCTAGTTTCATGCAACTAGTATCCCTTGTAACACTATACCTCAAAGAAAAAACAACAAGATTGTATATAAATAGTCAAGTTGTAAATACTTCTTTGTTTATAGATGGTATTTTAAAACTAAAGATGCAACATGTAGAAATATTGCACAGTAACCCATGCCTACATATGAGTTGAGTAAGCTAGAAAGCACTGTAGGTTATGCTACGACACACCAAGAAGTCTTGAATCACATAAAAGAGAGACTTTTGAAAGATTGTACCTTTGATTCTCCTAATGCCTTCTTTCATAGATAGAAATATTTTGTGTCCCTACCATATGATCCTTTAGCCAAAGTCTCTCCCGAGAAAGCCTTTGCTTCTCTCAAGATCCATTCAGAAATAGAGGCTTGCGAAGAAAAAATACAATATTTGCTGAAGAAAGGTTTGATAGAACCCTCAAAGAGTGCATGGACATGTAGATAATTTTATGTCAATAAACACTCAAAACAAAATATGGGAAAGATGAGATTGGTTGTAAATTATAAGCCTCTTAATAAAGCACTGAATCCTATCATGTATCCTTTACCAAACAAAGTATCTCCGTTACAAAGGATAAAATGGAAAACAATCTTTAGAAAGTTTGATCTCAAGTTGCGATTTTATCATATAGGGATCATACTAGAAGATCGCCACGAAACTACATTTGTGGTTCCACAAGGACACTATCAGTGGAAAGTGATGCAATTTAGATTAAAGAATTCCCCTGGAGAGTTCCAAAAAAGAATGGAAGATATATTCAAAGAATATTCATGGCTGATAATCTACATAGATGATATACTGGCGTTGATTATGTTGAATTTTTTAATGACAAAATCAGAAATATTTCATTCACACATTTTGTCAAACACTTAGCAACCTAGAGATAATTGTCTTCTTAAATTTCAGAAATGCATACCCACATTCATAAATTTCTATAAGTAAAAATACACATTGTTAAGCAAAATATGCAGCGGAAATACACAATGGACAACAACCCATAACTCACAGAAATTTAGGCAACTGCCAGGGAAAACCCCAATGTGGGGAAACCCAACGAGAGAGAGATATTAATATTTTCTTCAGGAAAGTTCAAAACAACATCAATAACACTTTTCAACCAAGAGAAATACCTCTTAAAACACAAAACTGTCCCCCACAAATATGTCTTGAAAACCGTGCCACGGTCCGTACAACTATACGAATTTGATGAAACACCTTCAAATTCATGCCACAATAGGCTGCTATACCTTCTCTTCTGTACAGCCATCCTCCTTTAGAAAATTCTTCAAGGATGCCTCGAAAACCATGCCCAATCTTGCCTCGATTTTCGTGCCTCAAGAATGCTGCTGTACGGTCTGTCCCAACAAATAACACTGCTGCAAATCAAAATAGAAAAAATCCTCCTTGGGATTTGTGCCCTAGCTCTCTTGGGAATCGTGCCCTTCTTGATGGTCACTTTCCTCTCTCAAGCAATCTCTCAACTTCTCCTCTCATCTTTTCCGGTGTGTCTTTCTCACATCCCTAAGCATGTATATGTACTTTTCTCTTTTCCCAAGAAACCCTAACTTACATAACCAACTCAATCTAATGGCTATCATAAGTCTAATCTGAGGGCTCATATTTAATGCTCCTCATTAATTACAAAATAAGTAATAAATGCTCATTAAATACTT
>JASDQU011377284.1:0-13937 GCA_032191745.1 Picea mariana
TTTTTTAGCACATTAAACCGTACATAACCCACCCATAAAAATTCAGAAAACAAGTAAAACATCACATCAACAAATTGGGAGTTTTAACAGTGTAAGGACACAGATAACCAAAGCGTTTAACGAAAGTCAACACTCAGAAAATCCCTATATATTGTTACAATGGTGAGGAATTTATGAAAACAGTACTTAAGGAATCTTACAATGGTATTAGAGCATATTTCTCTGCAACTGTGGGCTTTGAGGGGAAATTATAATAAGATTTATGAGACCAGAAGACGAGCATAACATTACCTACATAAGATATAGGGGAAGATCACTAGATCCCTCCATGTGGGAAGAAGATGAGGTGGTTAGAGAAGAAGAAACAAGAGAAGAAACACCATCTATCATACTTAATGGAAAAAAAATTATGGGGGAAGAAGATTATGTCAGGATCAACAATTTGTTCAATATTTTGAATGATTTGGACAATGGTCAAAAGGTCACGATGGACCTTATGGGGCAACTAGATAAGAATTCCTTGGAGGGCCCGACAAAGCAGAATTAGAATGGTGATGAGGGTTCAAACAATGGAGAGGGTATCCATTCACACACTACCATGCCGAGCCACCCCCACTTGTACACCAAATCCCCCTGACCCACTGCGCCTCAATTTTTGGGGAATGATGTCATAGGTCCATTGATGTAGGTTGATCAGGATAATCCCTATAGGGAATATCCATGTTGGGAGATGATTTCCACTCAACCATGTATTTTGGAGAGTTCTGCAATATGAAGAGCAGAAACTGGTTAAGAGGGCCCATGAGGGCCATGACATAAAATTTTGAGTTGCAACGTACCCTTGGGAAGGTCACCATTCCCAAATTTGACAGGGGCTCTAAATGCTCCACAATATCATGGGTGCAGAAGCTCGACACTCACTTCCAGCTACACCAGATGATAAAGACTGATGCCATTAAGTTGGCCACCTTGCACCTAAATGGTTAGGCCCATGAGTGGTGGTACCATGGGTTAGTCACCTTGGGACATGCTGAGTTTACCTCCTACCTGGAATTCACACAGAGGCTCGTCAAGAGATTTGACAGGAAGGATCCAAAGATTCACTTCAGAGAGTTGGCTCAACTCAAGAAGAAAGGTAGGCCAAAGGCTTATATATTTAATTTTTAGAGGGTTGTTGTGACAGTGACATACATTTCAGAGACCCATTTGGTGATGTTGTTTGTTGATGGGCTATTGGAGCCTCTATGAGGATGGGTCAAGGCTTACAAGCCTACCTCTTTATAGGATGAAGTTAGTAGAGATCGTGACATGTAGGATGCAGTACCTAAAAGTCGATTTCCACCCAAACCCATTTTTACCCAAAATACCAAGGAGACCAAACCACCTCAGATAGATTAGGTTAGGAATCCCAAAATGGATGAAGAGACTAGAAGAGAATTGAGGAAAAAAAGGTTTTTTAGCTGTCAGGAACCATGGGTACYAGGACACAGATGCGTTGGAAAGGAAAAAATGGGCAAGGCCCACTACATTGAGGTATACTCTGACAATGATAGTGATGAGGATGAGGAGGTGGAGTAGGAATAGGACTAGGGACATCCAAAATCAGGAGAGGAGTCTTCAMARGCTAGGGCTAAGGGCCCAATCATGGCCTCGATGTCAGGATTTACGAGGTATCATACCTTCAGGGTCAGAGGTGTCCTATAGGGGCACAAGGTGATAGTSTTGATTGATGGGGGAGCATCCGATAAATTTATTAAYGCTAACATGGTCGAGAGGAGGGGAATTCCAAAAGAGKAACTAGATGGGTTCACAATAGTCATACCAGGAGGCCACTAGATGAGTTACACCAAGTGGATTCCCAAGCTCCCAATAACCATGGAAAAATACTCAATGATAAATGATTTTTTCATGGTGGACGTACCAGACACCAATGTAGTGTTGGGAGTTCAATGGATTTACTCTATTGGGAGATACACTATTGATCATAGGACCATGGAGATGGAGTTCATAGGCCTGGATGGAAAGAAGGTGGTCCTACAAGCCATGCACCAGTACCCGCTGAAGATTGTGTCATCATACAACATGGAGGCAATCATGAGGCACGGTGATATAGAGTGGGATGTAGAGTGTTTTATTTCTAACAAAAAGCCACCAAACCGTCTGCATCAGCTTCTAGAGGACTTACAGGTATTACTCCGCAAACATCATAAGGTATTTAGTGACATTCCTCCCGACATTCCACCTGATAGGGGTTTTGAGCATATCATAGAGTTAGAAGAGGGGGTCCAAGTAGTTATCAAAAACCCCTATCGACACCCTAACGTTTACAAGGACGAGATTGAAAAAACCATCAAAGAATTGTTGAAAATGGGCCACATCCGCCCTAGTTCCAGCCCATTTTCCTATTCCATTGTCTTAGTCAAGAAGAAGGACAATACTTTGTGGATGTGTATTGACTACATGGCTCTAAACAAGAAAACAATCAAGAATTATTACCCCATACCCAGGATTGATGAATTAATGGATGAGATCAGGGGAGCTAAATGTTTCTCAAAGATTGATCTTCAATCAGGGTACCATCATATTAAGGTATGAGAGAAGGACACACCTAAGATAACCTTTCGATTCCACTATGGGCATTATGGGTTTTTGTTCATGCCATTCAGGCTAACTAACTCCCCTGCAACTTTCCATTCATGCATGAATCATGTTTTCAATAAGAAGCTAAGGAAGTTCTTATTGATCTTATTTGACGACATCCTCATATACAACACAACATGGGAAGACCATATGTGACATATTGATGAAGTACTTGGTATTATAGAGAGTCAACAGTTGTATGCAAAGGAATCCAAGTGTGAGTTTGGTATGACATAGATGATCTACTTGGGGCACGTGATTGGGGCAAATGGAGTACATGTGCACCAAGAAAATATCAGGGAAATCATTGAGTGGCTAAATCCTAGGAATGTGACAAAACTAAATAGTTTCCTTGGTCTCTGCACTTACTACAAGAAATTTGTTAAAAGATTCTCACAATTGAAAGCGCCATTGACCGATCTCACCAAAAAGGGCTATTTTGTTTAGATAGAGGAGGCCCAAGAGACATTCGAGAAAATGAAGTAGGCGATGAGATCATGCCCTGTTTTAGCACTCCCTGATTTTACTCAGCCCTTTGTCTTGGAGTGTGATGCTTTAGGGTTAGGGATAAGGGTCGTCTTGATGTATAATAACCATCCCATTGCTTTTGAAAGACAAAAACTCAGGGAGTATGAGCGAAATTATTCGATATACGAAAAGGAGATGTTGTTCATCATGCATGCATTGGCAAAGTTCATGAAATACTTGGCGGGGAATCGATTCAAGGTAAAGATAGATCACAATAGCCTAAGATTCCTCATGGAGTAGAAATAATTGAGTGAGCAGAAACATAAGTGGATCAATAAGATTCAAGCTTATTATTTTGAGATAGAGTATGTGAAGGAAAAGAACAATGTGGTGGTTGATGATCTTTCTAGAATACAACCCACTCTCTCACTCATAGAGGTTTCAGTGGATTGGAAAGCTCTATTTTTGGTAGAGTATTCCAAGAACCATTTTTCTTGTGAKATCCTCGATGGACRGACACATGATGATCGCTACATAGTTGTYGACGATATCATTTATTATAAGGATAGGATCTACCTCGTGCCAGAGTCCCAACTTAAGGAAAAAATTATGCAGGTAGCACACAGTTCCCCATTGGTAGGACACCCCGAGTGCTTGAAAACCTACAAGAAGATTAGGGAAAGATTTGCATGGAAAGGCATTAAAACCAATGTGTTGAGATTCGTAAGGGAATGCAACGTTTGCCAACAGAATAAGGCAGAGCATACTCATCCTGCTAGATTACTGCAACCACTTCCCATTATTGAACAAAAATGGAAAATCATCTCTATGGATTTCATAACTAGGTTGCCCTAGGTACAGGGAAATGATAGCATTTATGTGGTGGTTGAAAGGCTCACAAAGTTTGCACACTTATTCACCATACCCTCCAGTTATTCAACAACACAGGTGGCCGAGATTTTCTTCAGAGAAGTATTTTGATTGCATGGATTGCCACAAAATATTGTCAGTGACATGGATCCTCGATTCATGGGAGGATTTTGGTAGGAATTATTTACACTGGTCGGAAAAGAGCTGACACCGAGCACTAGTTATCATCCTCAGACTAATGGAAAGACCAAAATTGTGAACAAATGGTTAGAGGGCTATCTGAGGAATTATGTGTCAGGGAAACAAAAAGCATGGATAAAATGGCTCCATGTGGGGGAACAATGCTACAATACCACATTCCATATGTCGATCGGGATGAAACCCTTTCGAGCCTTGTATGGTTATGACGCTTTGAAATTTGTGGATCAAATATTTGGTGAAAATAGGGTGCCTACAAAAACATATTGGATACARGAAATCCAGGACATCCTACGGGTTCTCAGAGAYAATTTGCAGTCGGCTCAGAATCGACGACATAAGATGTATGCCAACATGCATCGGGTAGAGAACATCCTTGAGTTGGGGGATCTGGTATWTTTATGATTGCAYCCCTATAGACAATCCTCACTCAAAATGAAAGGGGCAGAAAAACTAAAACCTAGATTTTATGGTCCTTATCGCGTCTCGAGGAGAATTTGGGAGGTGGCTTATGAGATAGAGCTACCAGAGGGTAGTAAGATACATAAAATATTCCACATTTCATGCCTTAAGAAGGAAGTGGGGCAACATATCACCACTTCCACTGAGTTTACACCCTTGTATGAAGAAGGACAATTGTTGGTTACTTATTGGATGACCTAGGTTCTAACTACAGGATTACGAACAATCTTTCGACCATCGATCCTTCTGGATACCGGAAGGCAACACGATGCACAAAGTGCATTGTGAAATCTCACCCAAGATGGATTCAATGGGTGGCCACATGACTTATATGTATATAACCATGGGATGGGACTTGTTTCTCTCTTAGAGGCATTGGATCTACTCGCTGTTATCCCTCAAACCCTCACTAGATATTAGTTTATACCAATAACACTAATATTCCAATAAGACTTCATTAACCATTATAGAAGCATGTATTCAATGATGGGTATTCATCTACTATAACATAAGATTCAGATCTAAACACTAGCTATGCCATTCATTTACTTAGTGTTGTTCTATAGATTTCATGAGTTTTTCCTTAGTGTGCAATAATATAACCTTTATTAATTAACACATTCATCATAAATCTTGTTAACTCAAATATAATAGTAAGCAATGCAACCATTCATACACATGACACAAATATACCATGGTTCACCCCCTCCCGGGCTACATCCACAAAGATTTGTTTCTTGTGTTCTTTATTCATATTCTTTTAAAATCTAGTGCTGCGCAATGTATAATCCTTCCACCATTACATTTGATCTCCACAGATCGCAATAGTCCTAAAAAATATCTGAACTCTTAACCAAAAACCTAACCATGTAACGAATAATAGTCGAAATAACCAAAGGACCTACTACAACCTCTACATTACACACACCAACCCCCTCATGGTCCTAATACCTTCTACTTATACAAAACTGGGACAACACCCTTACAAAACCCCTAACTCTAAGTGGATTAGGTTTGTCCACTTTATCCTTGACTTAATCTCGGCTAGTCCTCGATCCATCCATTCTCCAAGTCAGTGCTTGTCCACTTTTCAACTRCTCCACAATAGTTTGTCCACTTTGTAACTGCTTTCCTCGTCGCTGCTTTTCCTCTTTTTTCAAGCGCTGCTTTTCCTCTATTTYCGGCGTGCTCCGCATTTTTCAGCACTGCTTTGATTCTTTCCAAAAATTGGCCTATGCCAACAGGCCCCCAACACTAAAATCATGACTCGTCCTGAGTCACTTACGGACTCCTGCAACTTTTACTRCCTATGTCAGTGCTTCATACATCTATGTTATTTGCTAGCATTTCTCTTGAGCCTGGTTGCTCTTCTCCGCCATGTCTTCTACCATCTGCGCAGTGACGGGAGGTTTCAATATATCTCCTCCCTTCAAGCCTATCTTTTCCACTCTTGATTTTKTTGCATCAATCTCCATGACCAACTGTTCATYCTTTTTCTGTAGAGGGTCCAACTGAGCTTGTCTTGTGATCTTCTCAGCTAACACTACTTTCTCCTCTGCCTGTAGTTTCTTCATTTCTGCATATGTCTTAATATTTTCTGGCAGTGACATTATCTTTTTTCGTTGTTTTAAACCTACCATTACTACATGTACCTTATCTTCTCTTCCTTATAGGTCTTGCAAGCTCCCATCTTCTGAGATTTGTGTCCACAACTGGCCACTTTTTTCCAACAGCTTTTTCATCCTATGTATGGTCTGCGCTATACTCTCCACAGATTCTATTGTGTCTTGCTCTCACTGTGCTCTTACTTCTGGAGGAGTAGTGGGTATTGCGCACTCCTCCATCTCCTTTATTTGGTCCTTGTACTACTCCAAGGCCTGTGCTATTTTCCTTATCTTCTCTTTAGAATATACTCCCTCTAACTTTGCGCTATTTGGGATGCTTTGAAATACTATGATAATTTACTTATCCATCTCTTCCAATTTATTTTGCGATATTTTATTTTCCATCCCTTCTTGGCTAGATGCTTCCTTCAGTGTCATATTTTCCTCCTACGCTATCTGTAAGTTCGTCACATCAGACCTTACCCTAGATTGAATTTCCTGTGCGACACTAATTTGTAATTTATAGAGCGCCTTCGTCGGGATCTTGGGAAATTCCAAGTCCAATGTCTCAATTTCCTTCAGGGGTTTCTGTGCTGCCTCCTCATCGATGAACACCATATTAGGGGTTATGATAAAATTGGCACTCCCCTGCACTATGATTTTCACTATTTCTTCAACAGTCATTCCTTCCCTAGCTTTCGCTAGTTTATCTTTTTGTTATATTTCTTCTTTTTATGGATTTTTATCTTTTTCTTCTAGCATATACTATATACAATATGTACAATCATACCTTCTTTCTCTGTTTTTACCTTAGTTTGTTAGGTCGATTGTCTTGATATAGCTTCAATCCACTGCCATTCACTAGTCCTCTGAGATTCTTCCCTATAAGATATTTCAGTTGCACAACACCTCCATTTGTAATGGCCTCTACCTGATAAGGCCCTAACCAATGCATATTGAACTTCGAAGGGTGTTGTAGATACTTACTGTCATAGAGGAGAACTAGATCTCCTTCCCTAAATATTTTCTTCTTTATGTGGCTATCATGCCAAGATTTGTCCTTCGCTTTCTGTACTTTGTGGTGAAAACCTGCTAGAATTCTGTCTTCTTCCAGCTCCATCAGCTGATCCAGTCTCTCCTGCACAACACATTCTTCTATCATGTTGGTGATTGCTACAATGCGTAGACCAGGTACCAAATAATCCAATGGAACCACTACTTCCTGCCCATACACCATTCTGAATGGTGTATGTCTTGTAAGTTTCTTGCATATAGTCTTGTACGCCCATAACATTGCTGATACCTTCAAAACCCAATCACCCCTATTCACATTACAAATTTTTGTCAATGCATTTTCTAGACTCTTGTTAAAATCTTCTACTATACCATTTTCCTGGAGATGGTAAGGTGTTCTCTTTTTATGATGTATCTTGAATTCTTCTATCATAACTTTGATTGTTCTATTAATAAAATGAGTTCCCTGATCACTCAAAAAAATTCTAGGACATCCAAATCTGGTCACCATGTTCTCAAAGAGAATCTGCGCTGCAATCCTTCATTGGGGTTTCTTCTACCCATATGGTTAAGTATTTTGTCGTAGTGATGATGTATCTGGTTCCTGATCTCCTTGTTGGTGGGTTAATGGGTCCAATAAAATCCACAACCCATTTATCAAATACCTATAAACTTACTTGGGGAATAAGTGGCATTTCATCCCTTCTGGATGGTTTTCCCACCCTCTGACAGACATCACAGGTATGGAAGTATTCCTTTGCATCCTTATGTACTGTAGGCCACCATAATCTTGTGCACAACACCTTCTGTGTTGTAGGCTTTCCTGCATAGTGCCCTCCAACTATCCCTTCATGTGCTTTTGCTAAAACCATGGAGCGTTCATGCTCCATCACACATCTTCTCAGAATTCCATGTGCACCTAACTTTTATAAATGACCTACAATTAGATGATAGTCTACAATGCACACTACTAATTTTTTTTTTTGCACTACAGTAAATTCCTTGGGAGCCATTCCCATGCTAAAAATCCAACAATGTCAGCAAAATAATCATTAGCAATCTGAACAGAAAATAAGTTAGAATCAAGAAAATTTTCCTCGAAGTTCTTTGGCTCCTCTCCATTAGTAATTCTCGATAGATGATCTGCTCCTGCATTCAACTTCCCTGGTTTTACTATTATTTCAAAATCATATTCCTGAAACAATAACAACCATTTACAGATCCTCCCCCCCAACATTGTCTTTTCAACTAGGTACTTCAAAGCAGAATGATCTGTAAACATCTTAAAATGTTGACCCAATAAATAATGTATGAAATTCTGTAGGGCATATACCATAGCCAAACCTTCCTTTTCTATAGTATTATAGTTTTTCTCAGATTCATACAACTTTCTACCAGCAAAATATATTGGGTGATCAATGTCTCCTTCACCTGGTTGTTCCAATATTTCTCCAAGTGCAATGGATGAAGCGTCCACATGCACATGAAATTATTTTGTCCAATCTGGAAAGCTCAGAATTGATGCTGTCACCATCTTCTCTTTCAGTCTATCCAAGCTCTCTTGGCATTCATCATTCCACTGAAACCTGATGTATTTCTTTAGTAAATTCTCCATGGGCACAATAATATTTTAATAGCCCTTTATGAATTTCCTGTAGTACCCTGTGTGGCCCAATGCTTCTCTCAACTGGTGCATTGACTTTCGCGGAGGTAAATTGACAATAACAACAATCTTTGTAGGGTCTACTATCAAGACCTATTTGCATACAATGTGTCCAAGTAGGATGCAAAACAATGTACTAAATATACATTTCTTAATGTTTAAGGAAATATGACATTTCATACATCTTTCTAACATTAACCTCATAATTTCTACATGGTCCTTCAATAAACTGAATACTGTCCAATCATCCAGATAAACCTCTAAAAATTTATGTATAAAATCCTTGAATGGAACTAATACTACTCTGTAAAATATTGTTGGTGCATTCTTTAAACCAAATGGCATTAATTTGTATTGATATGATCCCCACTATGTTGAAAATGTAGTTTTGTACATGTCTTCTAGAGAAATTATGATCTAATGGTAACCTAAAAATCCATTTGTGAAGGAGTACACTTCCCATCCTCCCACATTCTCTAAAACCTCATCTGTAAATGGAGTAGGAAAAGGATCATGCATAAATGCATCATTTAATTTCCTCAGATCCACACATATCATAATCCCTCCAGTCTTCTTTTCTTATACCACCATTGGACTAATCCAGTTTGATTCTTGCACAGGATCTATGATTCCTAATTCTAGCATTTTGTCAAGTTCTACCTTAACCTTCTGGTTATATATGAGGTTTAATATGTATGGTATCTGTCTAACTGGTCTTGCCTATGGTCTTAGGGGTATCTTCTTTTATCCAAGTTCTCCTGCTACTCCTTTCATCTCTGAAAATGTGGTTGGGAATAAATAATTATACTTGCGTAGTAATTTAGTTATCTTCTCCATTGTCTCCCTGTCCCAGTAATCTCCAATGCTGGCTATCTTTGGTTTCTCTTCAGTACCAATATTGACCTTTTCAATATTCATGGGTGCAATAAACTCTTCTGATTGTAACATAGGTCCTTCCAACCCTCTTTCTCCTTCCCCTTCTACTATTTGTATGTCACGTGGGTTGTCTTCTACTTCTTCATCCTCTGCGACTTGATAACAATAAACTGGTTGTTTGAGTGTTTCTTTTTTGTAATCTCTGTCTACTGTCACTGTATATACCCCATATTCTTCAAATATCTTACCTTTGATCCTCTATAATGCTAGATCCATCCATGGATCCTCACTTTCAAATGAAAAAGTCTTAATAAAGTTCTACAGCACCGTGCCCCAACTTACAGTTTCTCTTCACAGTTCCTTCTCATTGTACCAATTACTAGGTATCCCTTCTAATGTATGAATAAAGTAATGCATACATTCTCCTGATGGTACCAATCTCCAGTTAATGACAAAATAATTTATGTGATGTATTGGGTTCCCTCTTCCATCATACTTTTGTAACGGTCTATCCTGCTAACTCCTACCAAATATTATGTGCATCAATCACTTACATTGATACCAGTCCTGAATTGCCTCCTTATGTGCACCCCACCATCGTGTAGGTGTGTCCCTCAATGCTATATCCAACACTAGTAATATCTAACTATCCAAAACCTTCGATTCAAACTCTGCCGAAATTTTTTCTAAATTATCCTCTTCAATAAATGTGGGAAACTATCTTACTTCTGTCCCAATCCATCTTACTGTGCGTGTAACTCTGGCGCACCTCCTAGTAGAGACTCCATGTAATCTTTGTTGCCAGTTTTCTACTCCAGTATCCGAATATGACATGTCGGAATTAATACTCCTCCAACTGAGTAATCCATCTGTAGTTGTATTCACATAGACTTCCTCTCGCACAGTAGTCTTATACAACTGTTTCACATCCTCCTCTAGAACACTGTCAGTGCTAGCGGGAAAACCCCCCTATGACTACACTAGGGTTCAGAATGTAGGTAGATCAATTAACCGTCTAAAAGTAAACTACTTCTCTAACTACCCCAAACATACCRAACTCATACAAGAAAAGAAAATATGAGAGGGATTGGGTAACTATACCTCTACTCYGCATCCRGTGATGATCCCCTCACGCTTGAAAGATTCACTGACTGCAAGCCTCCTCCCAAGGMTGGTCTGCATTCAAAAATAAAYAAACAGAAAGCTACAAGCATGCTATTCATTTACAAATTAGGGTTATATGTTTGAATGTCAAAAGATAACCATTAAAAGCATTCAATACACCATGATTTGGGAGAGGAAAAGTACTTCTTTTATTAATAACTCAATTATTATACCTTTACAACCAAAGCCAACTACTGCTCCGTGAACTTGGTCCGGGATCCTCTTCACCAAGCTCCAAGTGCACCTTTGTATGGCTTCTCCTCTCAACCTTCTAATCTCTTCTTGGGAAGTGAATGGGTTTTGATGGAGGAAGAAGGGCTAACTGGGGAATGCTGAGGCAATTCTCACAAAGGGTTGCAATTAACTTGGGCAAGGAGGGGATGTGAAACAGACAGAGTTTCACTGTTCTTATGTCTAGATGTGGAATGAGACCCCAACACCTCCTTTTATATGACAAAGGGATGGTTATTTGGTTGGGTGACAGGCTATAGGCGGTGGATTAGTTGGGAAACTACCCAATAGCCCGTAATCTCAACGAATTCCTTGCAATTTTTTTTTTTTGCAACTTTTGCAAGTATACGTGGGATATAATGGTGCAACATGCATATGTACGTGGGCTGTAGTATTGTAGGGCGCATACATCTTCAAAAAATGGGTTTTTCAGAAGAGCAACTCAATGATGGCTTGGAAAAAAATGCAAGTAAGAGGGCCGAAGGCCAGGTATGCATATGTAGAGAAATTTAGGGTTATAAAATATGCCCCCTAATGTGTGAGGTCAGAAGATAATCTGATGTCCAAAATACATTACAAAATCTTCGTCAATGTATGAAACAAGTGAGCTCGAGCCTAGAGTTTGGGAGGTGCCATCTGCAAAAATAACAATTGTCTCTCTGAGGTGGGCATACCCATGCTCGGGTTGAAATAAATCATGGTTTCCAATAAAAAACACTGCAGATCCATGTCATATAACTATATAAAGTGTACCCGTGAGCAATACACAACAGATCTACATCTCAAAATCAAATATATACAAGTAAAGTATCCATCTTCAAGAAGCCAATACCGCCCGATGGTTGGAGATGAGGCCTTCAAAGCTCGAGTATCAACTTCAAGATCTTCAAAACTCGGGTAGGAGTACAATTTGAGTGTATGACTGCACTTCCTAGAGGTCTTTGATGACTCATCGGGAAAAGACAAGAGGATCTCGATGATCAGGCATAGAACTTCATTGATTTTGAACAAGGACATGATTGGAATTTTGGGATGGCCGGGTCATGAGGTCAAGAGACAAAATGTAGAAAGGCCGACTTAGGTTGGGTGAAACTTCCCTTGGACAAAAGCATGAAAGATGATCAGACACAGGCAACATGACATTGACATAAGTTCACGATGCGAGAGGCAACAAAAACTCTCCATGTGTTTGGAAGAGTAACCAAATGGAGGAGGACACAACTCTATGTAGAGAGAAAAAATTCCTAAGGTGATATTAGATCCCAATGATTGACGAAAAAATGAGAGGATGTGCTTTGTCCAAGGGTGACTCCTTGTGCTGCCAAAAAATAATATATATTTCTCGTTCCCTCTTTTTGGGTTTTTTGATTTTTTTTCTTTTTCAATTTTTTTAAAGAGGTTTGAAAAAGAATAAAATAATGCTATGTTACAAAGGAGGAAATGAGTGTTGCAAGAAAGCATACTAGTTCTAGGTGCAAGGAACACACTAATGCTCAGAGAAATGAGACATGTGCAGGAAAAGGACACTCGGGGAAAATTCCTCCATGGGTCAAGGTGTCAGGTCACAGAGGAAAAGTGCTACAAGGATTGCGTATAAGGCATGCTTCAAAGGTTCAGTTGAGATCAACATGGAGCCTAAATTAGGCCAAAGACGCAGAGATGAAAATGTGATTAGAAAGACACAATGAAACCCCCTTCAATGTAATTTTAACAAGCCCAGAGAAGGTAAGATTGCTAGCTTTTTCACGTTTATAGAGTCTGAAAAAACATAAAAGAAGACTCCAAGGAGTACCTTTTTTGGAGATAGTCTAGTCATCTCAAAAAAGGGGTAAATTGGCACCGAAAAGACATCTATTCAAAACCATTTTAACAAGTGTGACAAAGACAAGATCACTCGACAATCTTTTCAATTTTAAGGAGTCTGAAAAGAGATTAACTATGCACTCACTGCCTTTTTCTGGATTTAGTCTCCTTAGCTCGAAAAAGTATAAAAGTTACTGAGGAGAACTCTCCCAGTGAGACAAATATCCTGAGGTGTACCTTTTTCCTCTATAATCTACAAGCTGGAAAAAGGGGTAAACTCATGTCAGCAGATGTTTTTCTAGACCAATTTAACGAGTGTGAAGGAGCAAGGTCACTCAACGATCTTTTCAATTTCAGGAAGTTTGAAAAGAGCTTAAATATGGACTCCATGGGGGTTCCTTTTTCGTAAGTAATCTCCGAGGCTCGAAAAAGGTGATAAACCAAAACCAAGGAGAATGTTCGTTTTTCGTAAATTTAGTCCCTCAGGCCCAAAAAAGGGTTAAACTTATACCTGAGAATACTCTTCTAGGGAACCAAAGTTCCTAGAGTATACCTTTGTTCGTACAATTTACCATATGGACTGAAAAAGGGGTAAAATACCATCGGACAGATGTGCCGTCAAATTTGAGTTTGGTGAGCGTGAAGGGAAACAAGATCGCTCGACAATATTTTCATTTTTAGAGAGTTTGAAAAGGGATTAAATAAGACTCTAGGGGGACACTTTTCTCAAGTAATCCCAACGAGATCACTTCTACCAAGAGGGGGAAGTAAGGGCTCCCATGCCCCCATTAGATAAACCAACAGTTCAATTGTCGATACCATGTCTCGAGAAGGAAAACATGAGTGAACAAGTTCCTGCCTAGGAGAAACTGATCATCGAGGATAAAATTCCACATAATTAACCTGTGTCGGGGTAGAGTCTACACGAACACTAGGAACATATA
>JASDQU011377285.1:0-17046 GCA_032191745.1 Picea mariana
TTGACATGTTAATATTATGGTAGCTTCGGGAGGTATGAACCTCTATGATGACCTATGACGAGACTAGAATCCTCCGGAAGGAAGCAAAGTGTTGAAGGAAACCCTAGACAGGTTGTCGGCTGAACAAATATATTTATATTGAATTTATTGATGCCCAGAAGAAGAAGTCGGCCCAGTTAGACTGGCCAGGTCGGCCCCAGTTAGACTGGCCAGTCCACTATAAATACAGGGCGTCAGTTTCATTATTTGTTATCTCAGCAGTTGCAGTGAGAGCAATATATGCGCAGGTAGTTGCAGGCAGCAGCAGTTTGGTGCGCAGGTTTTCTGGGAGAGCTAGGAAAGTGGTGCGCTAGCTTCTGGGTGGGATCATCTGTTCAGTTTAGTTTCTATTATTTTGCTTGTTGCATTTAGCCTCTCTTGGCTATTGATTGCAGCCAGAATTCTCTTCTCGGTCAAGGTCAAGGTGCTCGGAGGGTGGCTTAAGTCCTGTGGTTGGGTGACGAGGGTATCGTCAATGGTTAAACGAGCACAATCCTCTATATTCTAACATGACATGGGAGAGAACCTTGAGGAGTGCGAAGGTGATATTTTCCCTATCGAAAAAAATTTGAACAGAGAAATAACCTTCTAATAGATTTAACCATTTTTCTAGGGCATCTACATCTATCTGACCTTCAAATATGGGAATATCAAAATTAACTTGTACTTTGAAGGGAGAGGTTCCTCCAGAATGGTCGCTTGATGAATATGCGTTTGTTTCTATCAGCATGCGTTGAAGAATGTGTGCAAAATTCTCCATCATTTCGTCCCTCTTTCGCGTGAGAGCTTGCTCAAGCAACATGTTAATAGAATCTTCTGCTCCACCGTTTTTCTTTTCTGCCGCCATCGAGGATTTCTTGGGCGTGTGAGAGTGATTGTCCTCAAGAGAAACAAACTCGAGACCCAACTGGCTATACTCGGACCTCATCAGGGACATGCACTGAAAAACGATCAAGAGCAACCTGCTCTGATACCACTGATCTGTATTTATTTTCTGAACGAAATGAAAGCAGAGAAATTACAATGAAATACTCATGAAAATTTCAAAAAATAGAGAAATACAACAATACTTGATTTCTATTAATGAAAGAATTGTAAAGAGGCTAAAAATATAGAGTGCATAACTCGTTAGAATGGTAGCAACTTTATCTCTGAGAAGAGATGTGACAGCTACGCTCATTCGCCAGAAGATTATTACAATGAGGCTCTTAAGGCCTTTTTATGATAAACAAGAATGCCAAAACCCTAGACATCCAAAAACCTAACCCTAGGAGATGAAACACCAAAAGTTATGTGGGCCTCATTTGGGTAAGTTAGTACATTAACTTCCCGGGGTCGTAACTTTTGCATACGAACTTCGTTTTAGGCGCATGATAGCCCGTTGAAAAGGTATTTTCGAGAACTATGCATTACGCCGTCAAACTCTGACTTTGTCTATAGTTTGACTATGGCAAGCCAAAAAAACACTGTTTAGGGGCCCAAAATGGCCCTGGAAGTACAACAAGATGTGCTGACATGAAACATACAAAATAAGCCAAATGGATTAGGTGGGAGGCCACCAGTATCCACTTGGAAGATGTGTAGGGCTAAAGACAACTTCGAAAGTGTAGAACCCACAATTACAAAGAAGTACATAAGAACGTTATGTACTAAAAACTGACAAGAGGAGCCAGTTGAAACAGGTGGATGGGCACCAATATCCACCTGGATTGACTCGCTCATCAGAAGATAGAGTAACAGTACATGAAGATGGCAACCCGCTACCACCTCATCCTTCTCGTGGTCAATTGCAGAAGGGCATCAATGAAGAAATTATAGACTCAGCCTGCTTCGACACTTAGAGGAAGTGTGTGGTGAGAATTTTCCCCCTGTTTCCCCTCACTTGGGTTTCCTACAAGCGAGACAACCTCTAACAAATGGGCACTAACATCCTCGTAACTAACTATTCTATTTTCTTGCGGGGGGGGTTCAGATAAAAGGAGAGAATGTATGTGCACTTGATTTTTGACGTTTGTCCTCGCCACTCCAATTGTTGAGCTTTAATCCAAGCAGCTCCCTCACATAGTCAAACCTACGAGCATAGAGAAACCTCCTCCTCCTACTATCTATGATTAGGTAATTGCAACCTTACCTATTGATAACTTACATAAAGTGATCATATAAACAAGAAATGAAAAAGACAATATAAGAGAAATAGGTCAAGTTCTTATATTCAATGAAAAGCAAGAAGTTTACAACCTAATGATGTTGCAATCCTCCAAGCTTCCTTCTTCAACTCTTGAACATGAATCCAACTCAGCTTTTTCACAAAGGTTTGGCTCTCTTTCACAAGATCATAGGTTTGATGTATTCCTTCGTTTCCATCCATTCTCATGATGAAATGGCCTGGTTATATAGATGCAGAAAAGGCTAACCACTAGGATAATCCAAGAGTGTAGTTGAGGATAAGGTGGATTAGGTTAGGATTTGAGTTATCTTCATGGTTATGCTTGCTCCAAGATAGGATGGAAGAAGGCTCAAATCATATCTTGATGAAAACAAGAAAACAAACCTAGAACCATCTAGAACTTCGTTGAAGATTCCCCTTAGATTCATGGATTTTGACCAAATTCGCTTGGACGCTCCCCCAAGGAGTTCTATAGGGTGTCCAGGATGCCCCCCTAGCATGGTAAGGGGGTTTCCATGGTCAAAGAGAGGTAGGATTGAGTGGAAAAGGTTAGATTTGCAGGGTTTTAAAGGTGTATTCTTCTTCCCGATGCTCAAGGGAATGTAATGGATCATTCTTGAATGGTGTTGAGGTGGAGACACTTAGGAAAAGTGCAACAAATAAGGTACAACACTTAGCATAATGGACCATGTCATTTGCAACACTGACCTGACCAAACAGAGTGAAGTGCGACACTTTACGACACTTAGCAATGGGTGACAAAATGGTGTAGAATAGATGCCCCCCAAAGTGTGAGATAAGAGGAGAAAAACGATGGCTGAAACACTTTGTAATAATGTGGAATCAAGGGACTGAAGTCAGAAGACCTATCGAAAAAGCAAGAAAATATCCATCAATATACATATATCATCCTCGAGGTTGGCATACCCATACTCGGAATCATCTAACTCAAAGCATGGTCACCGACCAATACACTGTGGATCCATGAAAGCACCGACTAAGGATATGACCACCAAGCATACAATGTGGATCCATATCTCCATGACTCGATCAAAATGTAGCCACGAGATTATACACAATGGAACTACAACATGACATAACATAGCCATAAACCAATACAACGTGGATCTATGTCACAATGTATATCACAATTTCATAATCGCCATCGTAGCCTGAGGAAGGCAGATAACAAAAATGAGTGTTTACTAAACAATCCCCCCAGGGTCTTCAATGTCGATCCTAAATAGTACGGATCTAGCCATATGAATATAGGTCTTGGTGTCGAACATGGTATAAACCACTTGATTATTGGTCAATGATGTATACCATTAATAAGTGAGAGGGAAATCACCAATAATGATAATGACTCACAAGGTAATCTAAGTACAGTCCATCGAATGTGAATAGATGATCTGAAGTCGAACACTCACAGAATTGATCGATCAGGGGTCAATGATGTAAAACCCACTGTCGAAAGCGAGGAAACCTGCCATTGAGGCATGCAGGCTCCAAGGTACTGATTGCCTTCTAGGTCTAATTCTCAAATAATGTGTTGATGTCGACGGAAATAGCCTCGTTGAAGGAGGGCCATGATGTATCCCCCATCATCAACATGAAACAAATGAGGATAGTGATGAATAGTGATGGAACAAATGACAATGAATGGAATAGTGGTGAAAATGTTGAGGTTGACTTCCCTTGAACACATGGGAGGACAATGAATGACTTGGCAGCATTAACTCAACAAAGCATGAAGACCAAGTATGATGGTGTGACGATAACCAATACATCTATTTGAAGGAGTCGAAAGAGTACGACGAAGCATGGAATGAGATGAGAACCAAGGGTTCGCTTCTGAAGGAGTCAAAAGAGTATGACGACATAAGGGATTCAAACAAGTGCCATGTCCAAGGGCGACATTAAGTTGCCATAAATGAAAGACTTGACCCACTTTTCAAAAAAATTCCCCCACCCAGATAGGCAAGTACCTCTTTGTTTTTTAGTGAGCTCGAGGAGGATAACAAATGCTTGGTTAACTCATCTTTGATTAGTCCCATCTTCACATGTTTAATGAACTTGAAGAAGGAAGGGTTTGGTGCTAGACGGATCCTTCCTTACGTAGATTTTATGAGTCTAAGGAAAGAAAACTCGATGGTCTTTGCATATTTCGAGAGTTTGAAAATATTTGATAAAGAAGACTCCATAATAGACTTTTTCGTAAAGTTAGCCCCTAGGGTCCGAAAAAGTATAAAACGATGCATATGAGAACTCTTCTAATCATGCTTGACTAGAATATTCATTTTTCGTAATTATTCTAACAAGGCCGGAAAAGGGGTAAACTATCACTTGAAAGACGCCCTTTCTAACCTTTTAACAAGTGTGAAAGGAAACAAGCTCATTCAACAATCTTTTCAGGTTTAGGGAGTCTGAAAAGAGCTTAAAAGAGACTCCAAAGAGTTCCCTTTTCGTATAGCTTTTATGAGTCTGAAAAAGAGATAAAAGTGTACTTGGTAACCTATTTTCATGTATTAACGAGCATGAGAAAGAACAAATATTGAGCTCGGTAACCTATTCTCATGTATTAACGATAACGAGAAAGAACGAAGACTAAGCTCATTCTAGAAAAGACTACTACATTACGATGGGAACGACCCTCAAACGAGGATCACTCCTAGTAGTGTGTTTCTCTGGAGATGTTTTGCCACCAGCTTGCATGACATAAGCTAGTGGTTGTGCTCTAGCATGATGCTTAGAGGTTGGAGACCTGCGCGCCAAGCGTCATTTCCTCCAACGACTTTTCTACTTTCCCCATTTAGGTGGCTGGTTACTAATGGGAACATTTTCACTAGGTGGAGGAAAATAAGGTTCAAATACGCGGTCCAGAGTGAGACTCGATATGAATAGAGACACTGAACTATGCTCGTCAAGACCAGGTAGCACAAAAGGATCAGATGATCCCATGGATTGTTGCACCCGAGTTGAAATCATATTTAACATGGTAACCTGCGGGATGGCAGGAGTAGGTAAAAGAAAACCCCCCTTGAGCAAGGAATCCTTAAGGAGACCTACCCATGCACTCTCAAGACTAGACTGTCCGAGAAAAGGGACATCATTCATCACAACATTGTGGAGATCTGGAGTTATATAGTCTAATTGGTCGACAGTGATAACTTTTCTTTGATGGGGAAATCGTAAGACACGAAACACTATAGATGTGATGACAGTCATCGCATAGAACCAACTACGACCAAGTAACAAATTGTAATCCAAGGGTGTGTCAACCACTTCGATATCGACCGAAACATTTTTACCTTCAATGTCACAATGAAAGATTGCAAGAGTCCGTGAGGTTAGAAACCACGTCCATTAAACACTTTCAAGGTGGTCGGAGATGAGGTGAGTTTAGGAGAACCTAGGGCTATCCAACAAGGCAAAAACATAACACAGGTGGAGGCTCCCTCATCCAAGACAATACAATGGAAATTATTTCCACCAACCAGAACTTGAATTTGGAATGTTAAGTGGTGGGAGAGCCTCTCCTTAAAGTAATCCATATTAAAGATGATCAAATTCAACACCTCTCGATCCATAGCTCTAATGGATGACAACAAGGTTCTACGTTGACTTGGACAGTTCTATAGGATTTTGACAGATGGCATAGCCCAAGGCGCTTGCGTTAAATCTGCAACGATGTTGTAGTTTTGGGCAGCGCAAGCATTTTGATTAAATTTCACTTTTTGAATGACGCTCTTGGGTGGGCGCAACACTACATCATAGGTTGGATTCTCAATCTGAAGAGGATTGGAAGATGGAGGAGGAGTAGATGTGGAGGGATGATTGACAACCTTTCCCTTAGTCCGATCACCCGAAGGAGTGTCATAATTGTTTGCTCGAGTTGTCACATTAACCGCCTTCAACATGTACACCTCAGAGGCACTCGTGGAAGCATCCCCATGGTGCGAATGACTTGCGTTTCCTCCTTGCGGAGGGGCAGGATTTTGCACAACCAGATTTTGTTGTTGATGTAGTTGGGAGGTACCCTTTAGAAATTTAGTGACAACCTGACGATGAGGGCAGTCTTTTGTGTAGCGGTCTTCGTCACAAATCATATAAGGAAACTTAGGATTCTTATTCGGTTGAGTATCTACAATCTTTGGATTATCCTGCTCGTTGGAGGATTTATTGGATTTACCCTTGTTTTACTTCTTACCTCTTGGTTGTTGAGATGAAGAGGAGTGGACTGCATTCACCTCAGAGGTTTGAGTAGGAGCATAAGTAGTCTTGGCATCTGAAACGAAACTTGGTTCTAGAGCATGTTTTGTTGGATCATTCGATGGATGAGGAGCATTAGGGATCAGATCGTAAAGTGTGTCATACTGGGAATAGACCAAGTCCAAATACTGCGCATGACTGATAGCCTGCTCCCGAGTAACAACATTTCCCATAGCAATATCACATGTGATGGGAGATAAGAACAACTTTGTAAACCAATCCACGAGGAGTTGGTCCGGAATGGGAGCTTTAATCAAACGTCTCTACCGTCTCCACTCATGAATATGATCAGATATGTGGGTGGAGGAGGATTGTCGGAGTGAGGTCAAAATATCTGTGCCAGTCTCATACCATATAGGGAACTGAAAATGCGTAAGAAAAACCATGGCAAGAGAATTAAAGTCGACAAAGGAGTTACGCAGCAGCTCAATATACCATTTCGTTGCGGCACCTGTAAGTGTTCTATGAAAAAGTCTAAGACGGATGGAGTCATCCATCAAAGAGTTGGAAGAACATCATAAACCGAAAGTCATAACATGATTGTTAATATATTCCCTAGGTTTTTCGTCGAATTTCGGGATGTCAGATGGTAATTTGATAGGGACGGCGAGCCATGATGGAGCATGCTGGATGGGATCTTTGGTCAAACACGACAGATTTGGCAGATCTAATGTAGCCAAGAATAGAAGTTACCGGTTGGCCTGTGGATACTGGTGGTAATCTTATGGCATGGGAACACCAGTAGGACTGTATCCAAGTTGCGGTGAGATGGAAAAGCTAGATGGTCCTCCCATATATGGTGGTTGCTTGGGTTGTCCACCTATGAAAGGGGGTTGTCCTGATTGTCCGCCCATATAAGGCGGTTGTCCTAGTTGTCCACCCATGTGTTGGGACATAACAGATGGACCTCCAACGTGTTGAGATTGACCTAATGGTCCCCCCATGTATTGAGTTTCAAGGGATTGTTGCATTGGAATCATGGAGTTTATAGATTGAAACGGAAAATTTTCTTGCGGAAGAATGCCTGTCAGGTTGGGTTGACCCCATAAAGGGTTAAAAATTTCTTGAAATGGATGTCCAGGAATATAGGCCAGTGGTAGTATGGATAGAAGGACTAGTAGGAGCGGAATGACCATAGGCAGGTTGATATTGCGACCGTGTAGGTTGTCCCCTAGTAAAAAGTTGCCTTGCAACTGAAGGTTTCCCCCTAGCTAAAGGTTGGCCTCGCATTGAAGATTGACCTCCAATGTAGGGTGCACTAATTTGCGATGGTCAAGATGGAGGCCGAGTAGCTTGTGGAACCATGGTTTTATGAATGACTTGACTCCTAGCCATGTGACCGATGGGATGACCAAGTAAAGCACTTGGTGTGTGCATGTGCGAAAATAGTGAAGCAGGGATATTACCCGACCCATGTGTAAAGGAAGATGTATGCACAAGTGATTGAGTTAGGATTACCTGGGTCACTGATGTTTTTGGTAGAGAAGAAGAACCATCAGTATTAACTACATAATTTGTGGAAAAAGATAAAGTCCCAAGTCGTTCAAGAAAACCAAAAGATGACTGGTTCACGCCAAAAGATGATGTAATGGTGGAATCGGGTGGTAATCTATAAGAATAAAAAGCATCGATGTATCTCGTGGACAGTGGATCAATGAATGGTGGGCCAAGAGGATCAGTAAAAAGAGGATTTGTGTAAGATGCAATGCTTTTTACGAAGGTTGTGATCGATTCTTCTACGTGATGGTCACTTCCAGGAGCTACGCTCCTGGTTTCAGAAGTTGGATCCTCGATCATTCCTTCATAAGAAACATTGGGTTGAGGTTTCAGAATGTCAGGTTTTGTATCTTGTATATCGTAAAATCTATGATCCTAAGGCCGACTACGAAAGTCAAAGAAGCACACCCCTGAGAAAACTAAAAGCAATGAACCCAGCAACAATAGGTTCAAGGATCTTCTGAAGATGGGATGTCAAGTAGCCAGTGAAGAAATGAGAAGCAGCTACCTCGACCTCCACATAACAGCCCTTCTCAGTGCAAGCAACCCTCGATTTCACAGGATCACCCTCCAAGGGTACTGAGAGTGTGATACGATGATTTTCCCTAAGTACCGTGGGAATTCCCCCACAGTCACATATGTAGATACCTAGGAAAGGCCACTAAGGTTACCAACTCACATTTAGCCTCCGGGCGGGTACAATCGACAATAGGGACTGAACGTATGGGTAAGATATCAAAATCTGAAGCTCTTCAAGAGAAATGGAGACAAGTGGACTGGTAATACTCAAGAGGACCCCGAACGGATTCAGGATTCACGAAGCACCGAGACCAAATGAAACCAATGGTTTCTCAAGAAAACCCCCCAATATACGCTCATTCCACTACGATTGGTCAAGCTTTGGAGGGGTAATCTTTGATGCTCTTCTGCATGTGACCTTGTGTTTAGCCCCTGTGTGAGAGGGGGTTCCCAACTATGCTTATACAAAAGTTGGATTTGTTCACTCGCTAGTGTTCTACAGTCTGTTTAGTAGTCTTGGACGATTTACTCACTTTCTCTGGTCCAAAGACCCTAATCCTGTGTTGTTGTTGGTGTGCTAAAACCAAAAAATGTTATTGTTGATTTTATTAGCGCATGGTTGATTTTAATGTTTTTTTACTCAAAGGGTTCACAAAGATGAAACTGATGATGTGTAAAAGACTAGAATCCAATAGAATGCAAAAGAATGAGATGCAATCCATTCTTTTCGATGAATTCTATGTATTGGAAGGATAATAGTTCTATTCTTCTTATCACAAGCAAGAACTCAAAACTATGCAACTTTCAATTTCAAGGATCAATATGATACCAAACAACCAGGCAAATGTTTCTGAAAACATAAATGCTCATGCAAAACTAGCTCTTCTTCCAAATGTGTACCAAAACAAATTCCTAAAGAATGAAAACAACTTCTTTGTTTGATAATGTGTGCAAGGAGATATGCAGACTTTTCACTTCTTAACTTTCAAGAGAAATGAAAGGGATGTATGTTCAACACGAATAAATACGAGGAAAAAAATTAATCAAACAAAGTGCACTCAAAAAGATGAGAATTGAAAGACAACAAGTGTGAGATAACCTTATCAATCAAGGACTCAAAGATACAAAGGAGAATGAAGACAAACACTCACGAAAAATCCTCAGAACACGAGCAACAAAAACAGGGTTGTGGTAGACGAGAGAGTCCTAATCATCTAGAAAAGCAAGACGTTTCAATGAAGATAAAAAGGCTCACAACCAATCAACATTTGCAAACCCAAAAAAAAGGAAATGAAAATGAGTGATCATGGCAAGTTCTCAAACAAGCAAAGTCAGAGACAAAGTAGGAGCCTCTGGGCTAAAAGACTAGGGAAGCTCAAACTCACAAGCAAGTTGAAAAGAGGATGAGAAAGAAAGCAACCAAAAACTCTTAATAAAAGAGATGATCAAACTCATCCAACCACATGGAGCTGATAATAGAGACACAAAAAAGAACCTCAAACAGTCATAGAGAAGCTAAGAAAAATCTGAGAAAAACAGAAAACATGGCTCAAAAACTCATCTGCTACAGGAGGAAGCTCCTCCAGAATGGCAGACAAGGTGTCCAAGGGGTGATGGATGCTCCTAAATGTCCTAGAAACAAGCATCCAAGATGCTCTGTGGTAGTTATAAATGGGGCGTCCAAGGGGTAATGGACGCTCTGTAGGGGTCCTAAAGGCTCAAATTTGACAAAATTTCTCAGAAAAAAAGTCAAAGATTTGATGAGCAGAAGGGTGCCAAAGCAAAAGAAGTAAAGTGTAGAAAAATTCAAAGGATTAAAAGTGCTAGAAACCTAAGAAGAACTAGATGGTTCTCCCCAACATAGTCACCAATTTAATGTGGTGAGAATTCTCCCCCTGCGAATAGGTTGAGTTCCCCTCACTTGGGTTTCCTACAAGTGAAACAACCTCTAACAAATGGAGGCTAACATCCTCCTAATTAATTATTCTATTTTCTTCTAGGAGGGTTGAGAGAGAAGGAGAGAAGGTATGTGCACTTGATTTATGACGTTTGTCCTCCTTGCTCCAATGGTTGAGGTCCAATCCAAGTAGCTCCCTCATGGAGTCAAACCTGTGAGAATAGAGAAACCTCCTCCTCCTCCTATCTATAATTAGGTAATAGCAACCCTTCCTATCGATATATTACATAAAGTGATCAGATAAACAAGAAATGAATAAGACAATATAAGAGAAATAGGTCAAGTTCTTATATTGAATGAAAAGCAAGAAGTTTACAACTTGATGATGTTGTAATCCTCTAAGCTTCTTTCTTCAGCCCTTGAACATGAATCCAACTCAAAATTTTCACAAGATCATAGGTTTGATGTATTCCTTTTTTTTCCATGCCCTCTCACTTTGAAATGGCATGGTTATATAGATGCAAAAAATGCTAAGCACTAGGATAAACTAGGAGTGTAGTTGAGGATAAGGTGGATTAGGTTAGGATTTGAGTTATCTTCATGGTTATGCTTGCTCCAAGATAGGATGGAAGAAGGATCGAATCATATCTTGATGCAAACAAGAAAACAAACCTAGAACCATCCAGAACTTCCTCGAAGATTCCCCCTAGATTCATGGTTTTTGACCAAATTTGCATGGACGCTCCCCTAGAGACATGTACAGGGTGTCCAAGATGCCTCCTAGCATTATAATAGGAGTATGGATCCCCCCTAGCATTATAAACAGAGCGAGGATTGAGTGGAAAAGGTCATATTTGTAAGGGTTTAAATGTGTATTCTTCTTCCTAATGCTCAAGGGAATGTAATGGATCATTCTTGCATGGTGTTGAGGTGGAGACACTTAGGAAAAGTGCAACAAATAAGGTATGACACTTAACAGAATGGACCATGGCATTTGCGACACTAACATGACCGAGCGTAGTGAAGTGCGACACTTAGCAGAATGGACCATGGCATTTGCGACACTAACATGACCGAGCGTAGTGAAGTGCGACACTTAGCAAAGTGAAGTGCGACACTTTACGACAATCAACAAAGGGTGACAAAATGGTGTATAAGAAAGTGACAAGCCAATTAGTCAGGGCAAGAAGGAGAAGAAGACCAAAGGGTATGCATAAAAAAGTATATCCCTTATTTGTCACTGCTGCAAGAAGATAGGCCACAACGTGATGAGCTGTTGAAACTTAGAAGCATGCTCTTTCTATGGGAAGAAAGGCCATCATGAGGCGTATTTATGGGGGAAGCAAGCCATGTTCCATAAGCTAGATTGCTTTCAAAAGATGAATGGAAAGAAGACTTCCCCGATCCAATAACGAACTGAGAGGTACATGAAGAGGAGAAGTATGTCAAGCAGTCCATGTAGTAACATAAAGAACTTTTTCCACCTCTACAAGTTGAGTGGACATTGGGAAGTGAAGTGTGTTGGCGAATTTATCCAACTATTCACCCCATAAACTGCACAACCAAGAGAAGATTGTGAAAAGTGAAGCCTGATAGAGGTAAAGAACTCATTGCAACTCCAAATCAAGGAGAAGAAGTTGTCCAAGGGGCAATAACAACATATGAAGTTTGTATCACCATCAAAGATGACAACAAGTTGATGCCAACAACCAAGGTCGCCCCATTCCAATTTCTACCTACAATCTTTCAGAAGAAACCCTTCTTAGAGATGTGCCTAAGACTGATGCACAAAGGTCGATGACCTTGGAGCTGGTTCTTGAAAACTTCATGACAACTATCATAGCAAACAAATTGTTGCATGATGAATAGTGATTGCACACTAGGGTTATCATCCAAATGGAAATGTACATGATGCTTATAAGCATGTGCAAGCACTAGAGAATTGTTTGCATGTTAGGAAGCAATTGATCCTAGCAGAAGAACATGAACCACACTTCCTCTATGGAATTTTTACACGATGGAGTAATTTTTAGGGGTTACATTGAACAATAAGACCATCATTCAACTTGACTTCGTTGATTATGAAGACAGATCATCTCCTAGTCTAAAAGAGATGAGGATGAATGTTGATTGCAGAGTTCAAATGTGGACATTACTTGGAGCTGAGAGTCAGTGAGAAAACTTCTAGATTGTAGGAACAAACAAGCCAACAACTAGAGCCAGAACCAAAGCCAACAACCAGAGCCACGAGCTAGAGCCAGAGTCAGAGCTGTAACGAGGAGCCAAAGTCAGAGCCATGTTCCAAAGAAGCAAATAGAAGGTACATTGATCCATTTTGGTTTCCTTTGAGCTTTTGGAGACCATAAATCCTCTCAATAGGGAGGTGTAATCCAAAATAGATCCGAACTCTCGAACGATTGTAAGATTCGGTGCCTACAAGCTAATTTGACAATTTATGAAGTTTAGACAAACTAAAAAAAATAATACAATTGTAAAAGTGGTATAAGACGAAATGCGAAGAAAATAAATAGATTAATTAAAAATTAAAATGATAGAATAGAAGAGGAGAAGAGATTGGGGAATGGGAAGTGAAAGGTCATGCTTGTTGGCCTTCCCATTGTCTTAGATTTCCCTATTTCTTTCTTTACTTTCACCCTCAAAGGGTCTTTTGGGCCAAAAGAGGAGAGGATGGATAGAGAGCCATGAAATCATTGTAGTCACAGATTGCCAAAATAGAATAAGCATCCATTTGAAGCTAGTTTTTGCATTTGAGTTTCCAAGGTAAATATGGTGTCCATTGTGTCTTGAATTGCTCCAATATTTCCATGTGATTGTGCTCTCTGTATTCCTATTTTAGTTCTAATTTTAATGGCTGCTAGTGAGTAGTAGGAGTGTAAATGAGAGGGATATATACTCAAACTTGTGGATTTATTGCATTATTGGTTTGCTTTGTCTAATAGAGAGTATAAAATCTTTGTTACTACTAATGTATGATGCATTTCCAGGCCCAAAGATCGATGATTTTCATCTCAAAGTCGTTGCACTTCTATAGGAGTTTCTAATTTGGTTCAATTCTACTTGTTGGGTGAATTTCTCTTTCCTTTAGGTTCAAATCTCCCCCACAGTCTGCAATTTCACTCTCTTCGGTTGATTTCCCACTAGCCTAGTCAGTTTAACATTATCGTAGGTCGTTTTTTATTTCTTTGGGTGACTTCACATTGTCTTGGGTTCCTCCCTGGTCTATTCAACATCCACCTGATTGATCCCTCACCTGTCTAGTTAATTTCTTAGTTTACTTGGGCATTTGATTCTTTCCACGAGGCATGCGACCATTAATTTGGAGAGGTGAGGCCATACACAACCATATCGACCACACATGATTGTAGAACATCATATGCTTGTCGGGCATTCAAGATATAAGTGTCTTCATTTATGCTAGTGAAGTAACTACATGAGTATTCATCCATCCACCAAAGAGATTGGAATTTCCCATAAAGAAATCGACTATCATGATGAGAGCAATTTTTCCACTTGTAGGGATTGATTGGCACTGTTAAAGTAACCATTTTGCATTTTTTGGATGACTGTTGATGTTGCAATTACGCATTGTTGAAATTGATTCCCCATTGGAGGAATCTAAGGGTAGTAGAGGTATTAGATTCGGGGTTGGTCTAGCATTTTGAGTTCATGGTATAGAAGTTAAAGTGGTAAGAGAGAACAACCACAACCAAGCTAGAGAGACCAATGATATTCTAGCAAGTTACCATACCTATACATGATTTCATAAAAGAAAGTGCATATGGCCTCTTAACTACTAGAGAAGAAGATCTCGCAATGGTCTGCAAAAGAGAGTTAGTCTGATGTAGATATTCCACAAATATAAGATGTTAGAAGATATCCCAAAATCTTGCAAATTCTAGAAGAGAAGATAGCCTTGTTGGTTGGAGTTCATAGTAAGAGTGAATTTGCCAGTTATCTACAAATTGGATTGATGATCTTTCTCATGTGAAACAATATAGGTTGCAAGCTTAAAGGAAGATTTTCATAGTTGCAGGCAAGAGCTCTTATGCAACAAGGAATGGTTTAAATTGGTTTCACACAGTGCTAGCTTGCCCACTAGCACATTCACAATCTTTGAAGGAGAGGTGCTCAGACTGATAATTGAGCAATAACCATAGCCCTTCTTTTATTTGATAAAAGAGAATCTCAAGTGAGCAAAAGACAAGGATCATCCATTCATGCACAATCGTTGATAGAAAGAGTGAGAGCGTTTGTGTGGTTGAAACTTGAAGAAGACACATAACTCAATGGATGTAGTAAGTAGCAGGTGGGTTGAAGACCCCATAAGTTAGGCATTGTCACCATCATTCGTCCTTACTTAAAAAATGAATAGAGTCCAGGGTGAGTTGAGAAATAGGGTGATCCTAGGAAAGCACCCCCGCGACTTGTAGAGGTAGTGTAGTGGCATTGGTGGCTAGAACTGGTCCCACCTATCCACAAATAGGGTAGTGATCTGGATCTGAAAGAATCCTTTGGGCGTTTTCAATCAATTGAATGTCTAACTAAGCAACAATGGGTTTATCGATTGACATTGTTAGCTATTTGTTATGTGCAGGTTACATGGTGAACAAAGGCCTAGAAGCCATTTGAAAGACATAGTTTTAGGTTGCGCTCAAACTTTCATAAAAAACAGAGACATACTAGCCTTTCTAAAGATAGATCTCTCTATATAAGAGAGAGAGAAAGAGAAAGAGAGATCATAAACAAACTTTAAAATAATGGGACTTTACCATCCAAACAAATCATCTAATACAAAATCCTTTATAAAAGAATGCTTCTTTCACCAGGAGGAAGGATCAGTCATTACTTTCTTTGACGGGGCAGCAAGCAACGACAAATTAACTTGTGGAGCGGGAGGTGTTATCAAAATAAGAGAAAATCTGGTTTATAGATGATATTTAAATGTTGGTACAGGTTCAAATACAAACGCTGAACTAATGGGCATTTGGGCTACTCTAACTTTAGCTATCCATCTAAATATTCGAAGGCTTCAAGCCTTAGGAGACTCTAAAGTGATCATAGATTGGCTAAAGGGCAAGGCAAAGCTGGACGCCTGCTACCTCGAGGGATGGAAGAAGTGCACAAAAGAACTTTACAAATACTTCGAGAGCTTAAGTTTCTTTCATATATACAGGGAGTTTAATAAGGAAGCGGACAAGCTATCCAAGGAAGCTCTCCAGGCACAGGATGGATGTATATCAGTCTATCAGTGGGATCCGAGTGAAACAAGGCAGACACAGTATCTGAATATAAACTGATAGCCTAGCATAGTTTCCTCATTTGATTATAGACCTTTTCAGAATTTTGTATTTTTTTTGTTGACTCTCGGATAGCACTTTGCTTAAGTAATCCGAGCAGATTATAATATGTCCTGTCTTTTGTAGAAACTTGCAAAGTTTTTTTATTTTTGTTATTTCCTCTCATGTGAGCTGATATAGCCATTTGTCCTTCGGGGGTCGATTGTAACTCATGGATGATAGTATGTACAGAAAAACATATCTAATATAATTTTGAGCAAATTTCTCTTTTGGAAAAACAAACTTTCACATAATATCCATGTTAGTGAAGCAAATTAGATATAAATCCCTTATTTACAGATCGATACCATCTTAAAAATAAAAACAAATATATAACATGTTTAAAAATAAAAACGAAAATATAAAATTATTTCATAGTGACATGATTAAAAATTTATATCTATCATTCCCTCCTCTTATACTTATCTTACTAATCTAACCTTTCAAGACAATATAATTAAAGGATTATATTTATCATTTGGTCGTACTTTCCTTCTTTTTATGCTTTATGTCTATTATTTTTCAATTATAGTTTGAAAAAGAGTAAATTAATTCCTCTTATGCTTTATGTCTCTCGTTTGGAGGATGTATGAAGCAATTAGGTTATAGTTTATATAATATGTTTTGATGTAATTAATATAATTTTTTTATTAGTTTGTGGTTTTGATTTATTTTTCAACATTTTTTATTTTTTAAATGTTATGTATATATATTGATTTTATATATTAAAATAATTTTATTTTATAAACGTTATGTATATATTTTGATTTTATATATTAGAATAATTTTGATAAAAATATTATGAATTATATTATATTATATTAAATACATGAAAGTTAATATAAATTTGAATAATTTTAATATAATATATTTATAATATTAATGTGTTTACGAGGGAAGGTCATCAATGATATCAGTATTTACTCTTAGTATTAAAGTAAAAGAAAATGCTATTACATAATTTTAAGAACTTATGTTTAGATTCCAAATTTTTAATTTCATGGAATTATTTTTCCTTCCTCCTCGAGAGAATTTGATACATATTTACTAGATCAATCATATAT
This sequence comes from Picea mariana, assembly GCA_032191745.1. Classification (NCBI taxonomy): domain Eukaryota; kingdom Viridiplantae; phylum Streptophyta; class Pinopsida; order Pinales; family Pinaceae; genus Picea; species Picea mariana. The sequence goes on from JASDQU011377285.1 coordinate 16,813, forward strand.
ATATATATATTATAAAAATAGTAATGTGTTGAATCTAGAACAAAGTTTTTAAGTTTAAATTTTATTATTTTTTTGGTATATTAAGTGTATTTAATATTTTCTTTTATTGGAAAAGTAAAATATATTTTATAATTAAATGTTTTTTTAATAAATTTAGTAAATTAATTATTTTTAATATTTTTATGTAAATATATTTAAATTAATAACCTTTAAAATTATTTCAAAAAATTAATA
>JASDQU011377287.1:7022-23339 GCA_032191745.1 Picea mariana
CATAAGGCGGCGTGTCCTTTCAACTTAGTGACAACATGCCTTACCTTCTTTTCCTCTTCGATATCCTCATAATCGAAGTAGGTATCGAGTGCTCGGATCCAATCCAGCAACTCTTCTGCATTCAGGCTTCCCTCATAAGTTGGGATGTCCATCTTGGTCTTTGAGCTCATCCTGGTGATGGCTCTAATCAACCTCTCTGTTGAGGCATCCTCTGCTGAGACTTCCTCTGCATCGTGTCCATCTTCCTCTTCCACCTTGGAATCACTGAACTCCACTACACCAGCTCCGCGTCTCTGTGCAATGTCCATCTCCTCCATCCTTGCTCGGAGATCTCTCATCTGGCACTCCATCTCAGCATTCCCTGCTGGTCTTCCTCTTCTTCGGGCATCCCTGTCCTCACGATCAGGTGACTACCTCTCTCGTCTCGGCGGCATGGTGAATCTCTGTCTCTGCTACAAAAAGAAAAGATACTCCCGCTCTGATACCACTTGACGCAACCTGCCCCTCAACGAGCAAGCCGCTCTCACCAGGACCTTCTTTCTCCATGGCTCGAAGAACTCAAAGGTTCTTCTGATCCCCTCTCGGGAATCCTTTGTACCCACAGTGACTCTTCCACTCGCGTGGTCCTCCTTTTCTTGGTTATCGGAGGATCAGCTCTCGCGATTTCGCAAGTTCAACAATTGAAAACTAGACCCTCGGATCCCCGAGACCCGATGCCATTAGTCAACGCTGACCTTCCCTCGGCTGATCGGGACTTTGCCTTATCCCAAAGTTGCGAGTCGCGTCACTGTACCTTGAGGTTCCCAACCTCCGAGATCCGATACGCCGAGATGTCGGCACGCCCACTATATCGTCTTCTCGCCTTCTCTCCACTCGCGAGGCCAATCTCTGGACCGTTCAACTCCCGAGGCCCGATGTCCCGAGATCACCTGTCACATCACCCGACTATGACCCACACCATGCACGAAATTTCTGGGACGTTGTTTCTCGTGCTCTCGCGATCTCACTTTACGAGAAGTAGGTGGTTTCCCTCGCGAACTCCTGATGAATCCGACCCCCGAGTCGAGTCACACTCTCTGTGATCTCGATCGACGCTTCGGTCCAGATCTGAACTTTGAACTTTCTTCCATCTGCACCATGGAATCCACACCCACTTTTTCTCCTTACGCAAGTCCCGAATAAGAAGCAGCTCTCCTCGAGACCCATCTGCCAACCTACTCGCTTCTCTGTGCAGCTTGTTCGCAAATGTTCTCTCCGCTGCCCTTCGACTACTTCAAAGGCCTTATCTTTCCTGAGTTTTCACAGCTTTTGAGCTTCTTCCGGAAACTCCCTGTGCACACTCCTTGCGTCGATACTTCAACCACGCTAGGTGTTGAAGCCTTCTCAACCTTGCGCACTTTTGCAGTAACAGCCTATCAATGCCTTAGCTCAAAATCACAATTCTGAGACCTCATCTAGCCTGTGCACCCCTTGCACAGCTTTATCTACCCAAAACAACTTCTGGGTGAATGAGAACGAGAGTTTAACTGTTAAGCCTCATCAACGCATTCCATGCAGATGAATTCAACTGCACTCTATGCAGGAATCTCCTGGCTCAAACAGAGAAACAATTGAAACTCATTCCCTCATTCTCTCAGATTTCAAACCTGCCATGAAATCACATAAGCAGCATATAGAAGAAAGGCATAACAAGAAGCAATTATGCAACATCATAATATCAACAACACCCAGAGAATAACCACAGCCATCCAATTGAATCAAAGTCTTCCTTTCATTAATTCAATCTGTACATGGGTGTTCTTCACAAGTTCTCTGCTTGCTCTCTTCTTGTTCCTGTTTCTCATATGAATGCTAATGCAAAATCATACAATAATACAAAGGAGGGTGCCTATATTCCGTTTGCCCTCTTGAAATCTGAAGCTATCAAATCTACAATAAATTTCTATCTACAGCATTAAAACTAATAAATGCCTCAGCTACTAAGGACGTGATCTTAAAGGCTCAAGGTCCATTTACATATACAAGTGCGCTTCATCACATCAACGAATTAATGTTTGGCGCAACAACTCTCAAGGTAAAATTCAAAAAGAAGCTTTGCTAGCTTGTCCAGCTGTCTTTTCCTGCTCCACGCGCTGGCTCGCTTGATGAGGTGTGGATTCTCCTGCATCACTTTTCTAAGAATATTTTTCCTTTTCTGACTTTTCATATTCCTCATTAATTAATAAAGTGCTTTCCATTTGTGCTTTCCATTTTAACTCAACAACAAAGTGATATTTTTGTGTCCTATCAAAGAGAGGGAAACAAAATGATTTTCTTAGATGCAAAGCAGAAAATTGTGTGCCCTAACATTTAAAAATCATTCAATAACATAAGCTTTTACAATTTTCTAAAAAAAGGAAAACTCTAGATGGCCTCTTCTTTGATTTTGATGATTTGATCAATCAACGAACTGATGGATATAACAACGTGAGGGGGGCAGGTTAACGCCAAAATGTTAATGCACAAACTAGTAGGTTGGATATGGCAAGGTATCCTAGCTAGCAGAGCGCTAAGGAACATAACAAGATCCCCCCGAAGGTGTCACAATGAATCAAGTTCTCTCTGTTTATGTCTATGTATTTTAGCAATATACCAAGGGAGGGTTCCCTACTACTTCTGTAGTGACATGTATTCGTGCAATAGATATGTCAAGACAATATAGATTTAATGATCGGTATCCAATGAGAGATGTGCACAACCAATTCTCTGGGTGGAGCCCAAAAATACTCAATGATAGATGGGCTTGGTAGTTTGTGGGAGTGGCACAGATGCTCAGGAAAAACACACTACAGGAAGAAAGCTGTCTATAAGGGCTATGGAGTCAAATGTACTCATAAATTTTGAGTGATATGACCTTAGGATAGAATATCCTGAGGTATATATATATGGCTATATATGCCTATCGAGGTTTATGTCTATGTGTCACTGTTATTCAATATGTCAAGCATAACTTTACTTCATTATTGTTTTCCCTCTAAATTCCCCTCTTGAACATTTACCTTTATTACATCCTTCCCTAAGATTTCGCTTCCTCTTTTCCCTCTTCTCCCAACTTTATGTGCTTGTGATTTTTTTTTTTTAAATTTGAACTCTTCCACTCTCTAAATCCCATTTAGACTTAGCTTCTTTCTTATTGTAAGTTTTTTTTTCTTTTACTTCCTTATGTATCAACCCTAGGGGTTTTAAGTAGAAGGTATGGAGTGTGTTGTGTGTAAGACGATATAAGTTTTAATGTTTGAAATAGGCTCAAGATTTGGAGTCAAAAGAAGCTCTTATAATTCAATCTTTATGTTAGAAAGACAATGATGATTTGGTGGTTGTATTTGTTTATGTGGATGACATAATCATCATAGGTAGTAAGGTCAACACAATCCAGAAGGTAAAATCTTATTTTTGTTCAACTTTTGACAAGAGTGGCTTAGGACTCCATTATTGTGTAGGTATAGAATTTTGACAAACCAATGGTTGTGTGTTGTGTCACAAACCAAGTATGCTACAAGTTTGGTGGAGAAATTATTAAGGGTTGGTTGTATGTGAAGAACTCTTCAGTTTCCTTCTGAGGATCAGATGACTTGTAGTTTCCAAATACTCAAGTCTCAGTTGTAGCATGTGAAGAACCTTCAGTTGTATTTTGATGATCAAATGACTTTTAGTTTCCAATTGCTTCGAGATCAGTTGTAGCATATGAAGAACCTTTCAGTTGTATTTCAGAGCTTCAAATGTTTTGTTTCTTCCAAATACCCAGTGATCAGATGATATTATAAAGTTGTCTTCCCACCCCATTCTATTTAGAGTCTTTCAGATATGTATAAATAATAAAATATGTCTTAAATAACTAATATAATTTTATAGGTCCACCCTGGGAAAAATTAAGTTATATTTTAATGTAGGCTCAAAAGGGCACCTCATGGCTCACTCTAGCACACGGTACACTTGCACCTCTTCTTTATGCCATGGCTAGGTAAGAGAAGAAGTGCACAAAAGAGAGAGTAGTGTGCAGATATTAGGAGAAGGCCTTCTAGGGTTTGAACTAGTGTTTTCTAGTAGGATAAAAGAAGTGCGCACTAGGGAGGTCTAGGGTTTATCCTTGTGTTTCCTTTAGGGTTTGAGAGATGACCTTTGTACTTTGGTCTTAGTATGATTTGTGGTCATTCATATTTGGTATTTTGGAAAATTCATTCATCTTGAACATCATGGATACATTTCCTTAGAGAATATTCTGGGAAGTAAAATGAAGACCATTGAACATGTTAAAACCTAGACCTAATGTCTATTGTTTTTTAATTCCTTAGCTAACTTTCTATCCTTTGCTGGGTTTTTCTCATTTAGCCCTCATTTCAACCAAGTGTTCACCTTCTATTTAAGATCAAGTAAGGGGGATATCCTCTTCACATCGATTTCAACCACGGGTTCACCTTCTATTTCATATGCCTTTGACATGTCTAGTTTGATAATAATTCCATGCCTTCTTCTAGATTTGAGGTTCTCTCCTATGAGAATTGTTCCAAGTGTAAGTGACATTGACTGTTTCAATATCTATATATTAGAGATAATTTGTTTCAATATCTATCTAGTTCTATTCCATTGAATTTTTCCATATGTTGAAACCGTAGGCTACCCTAGAACTCACATCCAACCCTATCACCCTATGCGCAACAAACACTAAGCTATCAAAAATGGACATGACTTGGTAGGGTTCTCATGTTCTAGGGTTCACTCTCTCAACTATGCCAATTGTGCCCGAAAGGAATCTTTTAGTGCAATGGTGAAGAGAGTCTTGTCTCCTTGTCTCTAGAGTTCTGAAGAGAAGTGCGCAAAAGTTAGAATGAGTTCCTTTAGGGTTTGAACCTTGTGAGAGAGAGAGGAGTCCACAAGTTCAAGGAGGGATTGATTTAGGGTTTATCCTTGTGTTTCCTTTAGGGTTTGAGAGATGAAATTTGTACTTTGGTCTCCATGCCTCTCTATCACTCACACAAATTACAATGGTTGTGAATTTGATGGATGGTTACCTTGCAAAGGTTGCACTGGATATCAATTTGAAGCTTCCCAAATTTAGACGTTAGAAACAACAGTTGGTTCATTCAAGTTTAGTCATAGATTCGACATGTTTCATGGGTTCCACAATTTGGTTGGTTCATTCAAGTTGGGAACATGTTTGATCATTGGATAATTTTTCTTTGTGAGTGGTTCAGACCCAAGATGGAGAAGTTTGACATTGTAAGATGACACTATATAGGTTGGAATAGGAAGAAACTAAGCGAGGGCTTTGGTTCTTCCAAAGAAAAAAGGGGAACATGGGAAGAGAATAGAATAAATCTATATCTTCATACACTCATTCATATTAAGGGGGTTTCTTCAACTCATTTGTCTCTTCATAGTTTCCCAATACTAGATTGCAACATAAAGGACAATACATAGTTGTTGTCACATCATTTAATGACTATAGAATTTAGTTGATGAATCATGTCCAATAAGAAGAAAAGAAGGAATTTAGTGATGCTTGGTCATAATCAAGTTCTCCTATCCAACGCTAACACTTATAGCCCCCTATCCTACCACTATAACACCTCTCGGCCTGCTCTTTTGAGACTGTTTAGAAGAGAAGTAAACTAGACCTATTACATATCTAAGCTACCCTAAAGAGCATCCCCCTAAACCTTATCTACTATACTACCAAACGTTGACCCTTAGGCCAGCCTTTAGGAATACTCCAAGACCTCATGGCCTGTCATACTTTGACTATCCCAACAATAGTGTAGTAGCCCCTTGTCATCATATATTTGGCCTAACTATCCCTTAAACTAGTGTAGGACTACCTCTAGACTTAGGTCATCCACTCCTCATCATAAAAAAATAATTTAGGATTAGAATTTGGGACTAATATTGTCATTATATACTTCAGAAAATTGATTAACTTAGTCATATATTTTGACATTTCATTACTCCATATTTGATTTTGGAAACAACATAACATCAATATTTTGGAAAGAGTTATAGTGTTGTGTTTTGACATTGTCAGTGTGTCAAAGTGATGCAGGAGCATCGCTCCCAAGCCAGCCGCATCAGCCAACTCAACGCATTCAAGGCACGCATTCAAGGAAGAGAGGCACAACTCTTTCACATTTTGAATTTGAATGTAAAGGCATTTATGTTGTAAGGCTGCTAGAGCCATAAATCCATGCCTTAGAGAAGGAGTTAGTTAGGTAGATATCCTTTAATGGTTGTAAGGATACAATCTAGATCTGATCTGGACTAGACATCCCATTCAATGTAATTTAATGTAATTGAATAGGGTAGATGAGATGGAGGGAAGAGCTCGAAGATCCCCCTCATGTAAAAGATCTTTTGATCTATTTTTGAGTGCGTAGTACTGTAAGTGTAGAAAAGAGCAGAGAGAAGGAGCTGAGACTTTGTCAAAGTCTAAGCTCAGGAACACCTTTGTAAGGAGGCATTTCATATTAATACAAAGAGGCAGTTTCCTGCATGATTCTGTGGGTGTTTATGTGTTTGTGGATGTCTATGTGTGTTCAATATATGTTGTAAATGTATGCTATGAATGTGCATTTGCAGGGACAGATAGGTTCTACTATTTGTGATTTCTTGGATTTCAGGGTTGGATATCTTTGAGGCTTCCTGCCAAGAGGGCATGATAGAACACTACAAGTTCAAATAGCCAGTGCATAGGTGCACTTCCAATTCTGCGGAATTTGGACAAAGACGTGCCAAGAGGGTACACCAGTGGAAGTCTTGAACTCAGGAAGATCTCAAGGTTGTTGAATACCTTGGAGGCAAGATTGGGTAGAGGAAGGCACTGGAGAAAGACAGAATCCCTGAGGATTTTTTTAGAGCTATGCCAGGAGGGCATTGAGCATATTCACTGGTTGCATTGAGGAGGAACTCTGTTGTGAGTTCAATAAGAAATAAGAATCACTGGGGATTATATACACTCTGCAAGGAGGGAATTGAGTAGGTGCCAGAGTGCACAGGAAGAACTCTTTTGAGTTCTGTAATAGAGGAGAGTCCAAGGAAGGATCTTCACAGGATTGATGAACACCCTGCAGACTCACCAAGGAGTTGCTTGAGCAAGAGATTGCCAGGAGGGCATCAGATTATCCATATGAGGGAGAAGAAAAGGGTGAAGTCCCTTAGAGGTCTGGGCAACAGACAAGCTCAGGACAGATAGCACCTTCATGTGTGCAGGGACTCTGTAAGCCAACACAGAGACAGAAGAAACCTTTTCAAGGTTTCAGAAAAGAAAATATTAGGAGGAAACGTGCCTTTGTGCACAAGAGAGACTCTGCAAGGAGTTCATAAGTAAAATAATCCTTTGAGGATTCAAAGAGAACAAAGCTCAGGAGGAGTAGTGCTTTCATGCACAAGCCATAGCTGCAAAGATCGCAGAGGCAAGGGAAATATTTGGAGAGTTTATAATCCCAAAATCTTAGGAGGGACAGTGTCTTTTAGAATGAAGTTAGAAGCTATGAGCATAGGCTTAGTAGCAAGATCTAAGGTTGAGGCCTTTAGAAATTGGAAAATCTTCCAAAGTTCAAGAAGAAAGCGTATTCTCAGAAGGAGCACAACTTCCATCAGATCAAGCTGAAGGGAAGATCTGGACCGTTAAAATTCCACGTCCAACTAGCAGGAGGAGAGTGCACAGGAAAAGAGTAGATCTGGGCGATCAGATCTCATTCAGACAATCGATAACCGTCAAATCTATTGTAAGGTGCATGCGGTTTAACCCTCATATGTGAAGAGGGGGACGAAAGGCCTATTCAGCATTTCCACTACTAGGAAACATAGAGGGAAAGAGTTGGAACTCTAGACCCATGAAATCCCGAAAGAAATCGTATCCGTTGAATGGGAGGACATGTGGCGGCGATCAAGATTATCAGAAAATTCCTCGAAAAGGAGCATTTCAACATTTCAGCTGTCGGGAATTCGAGAGGTAAGAGTTCAAAACTCTTGACCCTTGAAGTCCTGAAGTGAACAGGGACCATCCATATGTGGAGGACAAGTGTTGCGATATCCTCATGTTCGGGGATTTAGACATCGAAGGGCGAATAAGGAAGTCTCTCGACTTCATAAGTAGTGAAGTCCTGAAACGATCTAGACTATCCATCTGTGGAGGACACGTGGAGGAGATCGGGGAATCCACCGAGATTTCAGATACTGGGGATTTGAGAGAAAAGAGGATAGGTTTCGTAGGGGTCACAAAATTCTAAAATGAAAAACCCTGAAAAATTTGAAGAAAGCAGAGAAGGAGCATTGCTGGGTCACGATGGAAAAAGCCAGAATTTGGCATACCAGATACCAGGATTTCAGAAATCCTGAGTACATAGGATCCGGGCTCTTGGGGATGAAAATCCCAAAAAGATCAGGGCCATTGATTGAATATCATATCATATTCATTGATCTTAGCCAAGAGTGGAAAGGGCTGTATCGATACTTCGGTATTTCGGATACCGGAAGTATGAGAGAGTAGGGACAGGAAGGAAACCTTGCATTGGGAAAACCCGAAACGTGAAAACCTAAAGTCACTGAGGAAAAGCACGGGTCGCGGGGATCTGAGGTATTCGTGGTCATTTTGGAGTTTGGAATTTTGGGGGTTCCGAGGACAAGAGAACCAAGCCTTTTGGCATTGGGAACTCTGAAATAGTGAAAGGAGACATGAAGTCGGGAAATAGGTATTTTCGGCATTCTGAGAATCATCTTTTCGGGTGTCTTGAAGACAGGAAGTCGGGCACTTTGCGTCGATGAACCCCAAAGAAGACTATGTTCATATGAGGGGAGGTCATGTGGACTAAGTGTATAGCCCATGGGGCTAACCACGAGTAAATCCATTGTCGGCAAATCGACATTTCGGTGATCGGGAGATCGAAGAGTCAAGGACGCTCGACATCAAGACTCAAGGAGTCCTGAAACCTGAAATTCTATTTTCGGGGAAAAGTCCACGGACGAGTGCAGAAGCCGTGGGGAAGAGTTGAAGGACCTGTGGATCGGAGAATTGAGGTTCCCATAGGGATCCGGAAGAGTTGCTTCGGTTCGGGGAGATTTTTTGAGTGCTCCTTAGACTGGGAGGTCGCACAGAACCTGTGGGGGCAGGGGGCATCGACGCCATTAAGTGGTATCATAGCTTGACTCTGTTTGTACATTGCAGGTAGAGGAAGTGAGGAGAAGAAGATAGAGCATTGGGAACTCTGTAGATGATTGTTTGCAGGTAGGTAGCAGTCAGAAAGACAGTTAGGAAAACTGCAAGGAAATGCTGGGAACGCTTAGGGTTACAGAGTGACAGCAACAGATCTTTTAGGAGGGCATATAGAAAGTGGGCATAATGACTACTGAAGGTCATGCATGTGGTGGAAAGAAGAAGCACTAGCAGTAAGGGAACGTTGCAAGAGATAGAGAACTCGCTGAGATCAGAGCGAGGATGGATGAACTTGCGCTGCAGGTGCAAGAGAATGTTAAGTCGAGATGGGTATATGAATGGCCCATGAGGATGAAATAAAAATGGCCAGTCAGGGCATTGATGGCTAAAATACAACAGAGGTTTTTAAAGGGATGGTTGAGGCATGCTGAAAACCTCAATGGACCAGAGGAAATGGTTCAGGTGTGTGAACCAGAAGCTGGGAGGAATCTTAGTAATGTTGAGGAAGAGAGATCAACTAAAGATCTCAGTGACTGCCAGGTGAGCAGTGAGGAAAATCCATATTTCCAAAAGAGAAATGAGATGGGATCTGAGGATCTCATAGTCTTCCAAGAGGGAAGCAGAGAAATCCCATATTGCCAAGTGGGCAGGGAAAATCAAATGAGGCTATGTGAGAGTCTCATGAACTCAGAGGTGAGTTTATATCAGCTCGAGGAGCTGACAGAGAAGATGAGCTCAATGGATTTGGATCAAAAGATGCAGCTGATAGAGAAGGAGGATCAAAGGGATCTTATAATGATTGGGGGAATTGGAATATTCCTACCACATGGCCCAGAGGAAGCCGAAGTCTATGTTACAAATGAAACAACAACAGAAGGACAACCATCAGAGACTGTCAAGGAAGGAGAATTGGAGCAGAGATTTGAGGCTGCCCAGGCAGAAGAAGAAGATGAGAATTCCGAGGAATGACTCAATATTTTCATCCAGGAAGCTGCAGCACTGAAGTTGACAACAGAAGAAGCCGAAGAACAGGTAGATCAGATGATCACTCCATGGGAGATGGAGCTGGAGATACTAAAGGATTGGTTGAACAATCCAGAGCTAGTAGGTGACTTCCATGAGCAGATATCAGTAGAAGAGAATTCTGAGGAATTTCTCAGAATTTTCAGCCAGGGAGCTAATCGGGTAATCATCACTGCAGTACTGAGGTATGCAGAGGAAGACGAAAGAGGATTCCAGTCTGAAGAGAAGCTGGAAGAAGATGGACACATACCAGCAAGGGGAATGGAAGTAGCAACATTGTCAGATGAAGAGGAAGTTGAGCAGCAGTTCAGTGGGGAGACTGCAGAGCTAAAATATGTAGCAAGGTGGAAAGTTGAGGCCACAAGAGGAGATGAAGATGGCATGGGAGATCATGGTGATCTACCCATTTGCAGAAATAAATTGTAGCCGAGGAGACTGCAATGAAAGAGCCATCCACTAGAGCAGCTGGACGAGGTGATCGAGAAGATCCGCATCAACAGAGACTGCCAGCAAGGAGAATCTAAGCAAAAGGGAAGTAGCAGCAGCAACAACAAAGCAGTGGAAGCGGCAACAACAGAGTAGAGGAGTAGATGAACAACTCCAGAGGATTGTTTGGGATCCAGGTGGATTTCAACAGCCAGGGTGGAGAGCTCATGAGTAGGAGCTCATGAATTTTTTAGCAGAGGAGTATGATGCAGGAGCATCGCTCCCAAGCCATTCGCGCCAGCTAACCAGCCAGCTTAGCGCATTCAAGGCACGCATTCAAGGAAGAGAGGCACAACCCTTTCACATTTTGAATTTGAATGTAAAGGAATTTATGTTGTAAGGCTTCTAGAGCCATAAATCCATGCCTTAGAGCAGGTTTTAGTTAGGTAGATAGCCTTTAATGGTTGTAAGGCTACAATCTAGATCCGATCTGGACTAGACAACCCATTCAATGTAATTTAATGTAATTGAATAGGGTAGGTGAGATGGATGGAAGAGCTCGAAGAGTACCCTCATGTAAAATATCTTTTGATCTATTTTTGAGTGGGTAGTAGTGTAAGTGTAGAAGAGAGCAGAGAGAAGGATCTAAGACTCTATCAAAGTCTGAGCTTAGGAACACCTTTGTAAGGAGGCATTTCATATTAATACAAAGAAGCAGTTTCCTTCATAATTCAATGGGTTCTTATGTGTTTGTGGATGTCTATGTGTGTCCAATATATGTTGTAAATGTATGCTGTGAATGTGATTTTGCAGGGAAAGATAGGTTCTACTATCTGTGAGTTCTTGGATTTCAGGGTTGGAGATCTTTGAGGCTTCATGCCAAGAGGGTGTGACAGAACATTGCGGGTTCTGATAGCCAGTGCATAGGTGCACTTCCGATTCTGTGGAATTTGGACAAAGATGTGCCAAGAGGGTACACCAGCGGAAGTCTTGAACTCAATAAGGTCTCAAGGTTGTTGAATACCTTGGAGGAAAGACTGTGTAGAGGAAGGCACAGGAGAAAGATATAATCTTTGAGGAGTTCTATAGATCTTTGCCAGGAGGGCATTGAGCATATGCATTGGTTACATTGAGGAGGAAGTCTGCTGTGAGTTCAATAAGAAGTCAGAATCATTGGGGATTATAGACACTCTGCCAGGAGGGAATTGAGTAGGTGCCAGAGTGCACAGGAAGAACTCTTTTGAGTTTTGTAACAGAGGAGAGTCCAAGGAAGGATCTTCAGGGTGTTCAGCACAGATAGCAACTTCATGTGTGCAGGGACTCTATAAGCCAACACAGAGACAGAAGAAACCTTTTGAAGGTTTCAGAGAAGAGAAGTTCAGGAGGAAAAGTGCCTTTGTGCATGAGAGAGAATCTGCAAGGAGTGCAGAAGTCAAAGAATCCTTCGAGGATTCAAAGAGAACAAAGCTCAGGAGGAGTAGTGCTTTCATGCACAGGCCATAGCTACAAATATCACAGAGGCAAGGGAAATATTTGGAGAGTTTAGAATCCCAAAAGCTCAGGAGGGACAATGTCTTTTAGAACGCAGTTAGAAGACGTGAGCACAGGTTTCGTAGCAAGAGCTAATGTTGAGGCCTTTGGAAATTGGAAAATATTCCAATGTTCAGGAAGAAAGCATATGCTCAAGAGGAGCACAGCTACCGTCGGATCAAGCCAAAGGAAAGATATGGATCACTAAAATTCCACTTCCAACTAGCAGTAGGAGAGTGCATGGGAAAATAGTATATATGGGCCGTCATATCTCATTCAGACAGCCGATAGGCATCGGATTTGTTGTAAGGTGCATGAGGTTTGACCCTCATATGTGAAGAGGGGGATGAAAGGCCTATTTCGTCATTTCATCTACCGGGAGACATAAAGGGAAAGAGTCGGAACTCTAGACCCATGAAATCTCGAAAGAAATCATAACCGTAGAACGGGAGGACACGTGGCGACGATCAAGATTATCGGAAAAATCCGCTAAAAGGAGCATTTCGGCATTTCGGCTGCCGGGAATGCGAGAGGTAAGAGTTCAAAAATCTTGACACTCGAAGTCCCGAAGTGAATAGGGACCATCCATATGTGGAGGATAGGTGTCGTGAGATCCTCATGTTCGGGGACTTGGACATCGAAGGGTGAACAAGGAAGTCTCTTGACTTCATAACTGGAAAAGTCCCAAAATGATCTAAACCGTCCATTTGTGGAGGATGTGTGGAGGAGATCAGGGAATCCACCGGGATTTTGGATACTGGGGATTCGAGAGAACAGAGGATAGGTATCGCAGGGAGCGTGAAATTCTGAAATGCGAAACCTCGAAAACTCTGAAGAAAGTGGAGAAGGAGCATTGTTGGGTCACAAGGGAAACAGCCAGAATTTGGCATACTAGATACCGAGATTTCGGAAATCCTGAGTACATAGGATCCGAGCTCTTGGGGATGAAAATCCCAAAAAGATCAGGGTCATTTATCTTAGCCAGGAGTGAAAAGGGTTGTATTGGTACTTTGGTATTTCCTATACCGGAAGTGTGAGAGAGTAGGGACATGAAGGAAACCTTGCATTGGGAAAACCCGAAATGCGAACACCTGAAGTCGCTAAGGAAAAGAATGGGTGGTGGGGATCTGAGGTATTCATGGTCATTTTGGAGTTTGAAATTTCGGGGGTTCCGAGGACAAGAGAACCAAGCCTTTTGGTGTTGGGAACTATGAAATAGCGAAAGGAGACAAGAAGCCGAGAAACAGGTATTTTCGGCATTTCGAGAATCAACTTTTCGGGAGTCTTGAAGACAGGAAGCTAGGAACGTTTCATCGATGAACCCCAAAGAAGACTGCAGTCATATGAGGGGAGGTCATGTGGACTAAGGGTATATCCCAGGGGGCTAACCATGAGTAAATTTGTTTTCGGCAAATCGACATTTCGGTGATCAGGAGATCGAAGAGTCAAGGACTCTCGACATCAAGACTCAAGGAGTCCCGAAGCCTGAAATTTTGTTTTCGGGTAAAAGTCCATGGACGAGTGCAAAAGCTGTGGGGAAGAGTTAAAGGACCTGTGGATCAGAGAATTGAGGTTCCCATAGGGATCCAGAAGAGCCGCTTCAGCTCAGGGAGATTTTTTGAACAATCCTTAGACCGAGAGGTCGCGTAGAACCTGCGGGGGCAGGGGGCGTCAGTGCCATCACAAAGGGATCAAAATATCATGCCCAATATGTAACAACATAGAAATCACAACACTACAACTCTTTCCAAGAATTTTATCCTATGGTGTTATGTTATTCCCAAAATCAAATGTGGAATGATGAAAGGTCAATTTGTCATAACCAATCAAAAATAGATGCCAACCATGAGATCACAATTTAATTTCCAAATGTTATTTTTATCTCTAAGGTCAAAATGTGGAAGGATAACGTGTCGAATATAGGACTGTGTTAGTAGTTTTCTAAAGTGTTTTATATCAGTCCTAAAGAGAAGATTTGTAAATTGGTGTCAGTACAGGTTAGGTTCTCTCTATTTAGGCCAAGTGAGTTTGTGCTCAAGGCCAAGGGAGGATTCCCTACGACTTCAGTCATTCATAGTTTTGATCAATTCCTTAGATGTAAATGATCTATGATGTATATTTCCCAAAAGTAAGGAAAAAAGAGTTATTCACACAATGTCACGGAGAAAATCAAATAGTTATCTTATGGATCAGATATGACAAATGCAAGTAATACCAGTAGAAAACCAGTGCCTTAGGAAGGGGCTATGGAGTCTAGAAAATTTCAAAACCTTGATAAGATTGACCTCAGGATAGGATACCTTGAGGTCTATCTAAATATTCAGATAACCAAATGGTGCTTCGGTCAAATGATGACTCTTTCATGTAAACTCATCAAAAAGGTTTTCAATATGTCATTTAGTGACAAGTTAGGTGAAAGGAAAATGGGAACAAGATATTCTCTTAAATGTGTAATGCATGAAATGTTCAAGAGATCAATCAATCCTTAGTGGTTGTGGTAAATATCCAATAATAGTACATGCACTTTAAGTGATTCCCTTTTGATGTGATCAAAATGATAATTTTGAAGTAACTCAATCACATATCACTTCATCAACCAGTCAGCGTGAGCTTATTCATAAAATTATTCCCCACCAGTGATATAGGTTCAAGCAATTGTAATGCGAACTAATCAAATGCAAAACATGTCAAGATTGTATGTCAGGAAACAGATTAATACCAACCTTACTAAGAAACAATATATGTTCATTTAATTCATAGAATTTATGGCTTTGAATCAATGATTGTCAGTCCAATGAATTTACATATGTCAAAGTATGAATCACATACAAGCATATTAGTTCCAGATCTGATTTAATTTAAATTCTATGCATCAACAGAGCATAAAAATGATGCTTCTACCACATACAATACATCAAATTGCCAAGTGGAGGGTTGTCTTCATGATCTTCTAAATCTGAAACAATGATATCAGTCCCTACCTATCATTTCTGAATTTTTGTTTTAGTATAGGTCTGTTTAAGAATAATGCCACACTGACTGCAATTAGATATGTYGAGGTGCCTTTTAGGATGCTAGGTAGTATGMTTTAAGGTGTTGTGTTGAGGAGATATGGTGTCAAGAATTTAGGGGGGTCTTCTCAAAGTATGTTGAGCTAAATTCTGTGCCAACGTAAGGTAGTTTAAGGTATGTCTAAGGGGTTATATCAGTCATCCATGTATGTTTCCTGTAGGTAACTATGATGGGTAGGATTGGTAGGGAGTCAGTTCTTAGGTAGGAAATGGTAGGGTAGATACCTAGGGTAGTTACTAAGGGTTAAGAGAGGCTTTTAGAGTATATCTGAGGTAGGGCTAAGGCATAGGTTAGGGAGAATGGGGACTTTCCTAAAGGGCCGAGGGATAGGATTAGGATTAGGGTAGTCTAGAATATGTCTAGAGTCTAGCATTGAGGAGCTAAGGTGGTAGGAGGGAAGTAGGACTAAAATCCTAGGTTCTAAGGCTTAACATAGGGGTAATATACCACATGTTGAGAGCTGAAGTTAAGTTCTAGGGCTAGTTTTAGGTGTTTAGAGATACGATTAAGGGTTTTAGGTTCTATAGTATAGAGAATAATTTAGAAGGGAGGTTAGTTAGCTAA
Organism: Picea mariana; assembly: GCA_032191745.1. Classification (NCBI taxonomy): domain Eukaryota; kingdom Viridiplantae; phylum Streptophyta; class Pinopsida; order Pinales; family Pinaceae; genus Picea; species Picea mariana. The sequence goes on from JASDQU011377287.1 coordinate 22,822, forward strand.
GAAGGCAAGGAGAGGAGGGTGACATATGGAATGGCCTTAGAAAGGCAGGCCAAAATCGAAAATTCAACCTTAGCTATTGAATCAATGCTAAAAAAACTTACCTAGCCAGACATGTTGATGTATCCTTTTCCTCTTGCGATCGTGGGCGCTTGTGGATGATGCAGAGGTTCTCCTTCACACCTAGATGATTGTGAAAACCATGTTCCCTCCTCTAGTGTTTCATGTTTCGTGCTCTCCCTCCTTCTCCTCTGGGATTGTGTGTTCCCTCCTCTCCCTCCTTCTCCTCTAGCGTTGTGTGTGCCCTCCTCTCGTGCTGCATATGCCCTCCTCTCCCTCCTTCTCCTCCTCTCCCTCCTTCTCCCATGATCCTATCCTCTCCACTCTACGTGCATACAGTGTGAATACCTCTCCTCTCCACTTTTCATGTGTGCAACTATTCGCACGAGCTCCAAAATATGAGCGTGGATATAGTGTAGTGGTGTAGTCATGCGATTTTGGTTTTTTTTTTTTTTTATGTT